>PVIR01003223.1:48481-91642 GCA_004026965.1 Petromus typicus
CAAAAACATGCATTTAATACTCATTTTAAGAAGTTCTAAAAAGAACAAAATGAGTTCAGTGAAACAAAGAAAAGCAATCAGAACATGAAGTTAAGAGGAAGACAAAAAAACAAAGAATAAATCTGAAAGCTGGTTGTTTGAAAAGATCAATCAAGTAGAAAAATCTCTTCTAAACCTGACACAAAATAGGGAGAAAGATTGTAAAACACCAAACTAAGATTGAGAAAATGATATCTTTAAGAGAATTATCCATATAAGCCTCTCTCAATGAACTAAAAATAAATAAATACCTTACCTGATAAGCTTTCCTAGAAAAAACAAATTACTAAAATTGACCAGAGAAACTGTGGGGAAAACAACAGATCAATTACCAAAGACAGCAGCAAAGGTTATTGACGAGCTATGTCTGAGAAGGATCCATCTACCTAATGAGAGCCCAACCGAGGCCTATTGAACACATGAAAGATAATTGTGAGAAGACTTTTATTAGGGGAATAAGGTCCCCACGCCCACCGAGTGGGCAGTGAGCTGAGCTGCCTTCTCTTCTTTTGGCCTTGAATTCATTATACTGGAACCCAGGTTGGGTCCTGGACAGCAGAGCTCAGGCTGAAGACTGTAAAGCGCCAGAGTCTGGTCCGGGGTTGATCCAGTCGGCTAGGATGCTCATCACCACTCGCAGTCTTGACATTCTCAGCTAACAAAGGGAACAGAGAGTCACTGTGCTGATTTGTCTTCTCATGGAGTCACGGTACAGCTCAGGAAATGTTACTCACTGTGATTTTTCCACTGAGCCCAAGAAAACACATCAGTAAGGGAGAACAGAGCAAGAGCCTCTAATTTCCTGCCCCCCAAATGCAGGGAGAACACCCAGTCCAAAGAACATTCTTCTCATTCCTGGGGGGGTGAGGGAGGTCACCACAGCTTCCTCTGCCTTTGCCATGTCACCACCTCTTGATCCTTTCCAATGTTTTTTCATTCATGGCAAATAAGAACTGTTCGCACTGACCACATGCAGCGTGATGTCTGGCTATGTATGTGCAATGTGGAAATCATGGTAGCCAGCATATCCAAGGCCCTGCACACTTACCATTTGTGATGAAAATGTGAGATCTCTTCACGATCTGAAAGTGTACAGTACATACCTATTAATTAAAGGTGCCATCCGGAATCCTCAGTCTCTGGAACTCATTCTGTCTAAAACTATACACGCATTGACCAACAGGCTCCCCATTCTGTAGCCCACACTCTTACCGCAGGGCCTCACAGTCCTACCTTCGGCTTCTATGTGCTCAGCCTTTTCGATCCCATGTGTAAGAGATCATGCAGTATTTGTCTTTCTGTTCTTGTCTTATTTCACTTAGGATAATGAGCTCCAGTTTCCACCTCACCTCAAATGATGAGTTTCCATCTTTTTAATGGCTAAGTCATACTCCACTGCACAGGCAGTTTTCTTTATCCATTTACTTGTTGATAGGCACTTGCATTATTCTTTACTTTGGCTATTGTAAATAATGTGGTAATTAACATGGGAGTGCCAATGTCTATTTGAAATAAAGAATTTATGTCCTTCGGATGCACCTAGAATTCTACCTCCTCACTTGCTAGGTATTATTTTACTTCATGATTTACAGTAGAGTATTAAGGTATGCCTCAGTTTCCTCAATGTCATTCTTCTGCACATCAAAATCTATGTTCTTTATCTAGATTTACCTCTTATTTTCTCATCTATTGCACAGAGATACATTCACAATTCATTCAGCAGACACGTAAAGGAGATGCCGTGTGCCGGGACTGAAGGACAGGTGACGATCAAACAGACGTGAACTGCACCGCGAAGCAGCATGCATGCTAGTGAAGAGACAGTACACCAATAAGTAAATTAGAAATAAGGCACTAAGGGTGACAGGTGCAACGCAGACATGGACATGAGAGGGCATGACAGGGCAGATGGTCACCTTGGGGGATGGCTCAGGGAGGTCTTCGTGTAGTCCCAGAGTGAGCCACCTGCTGCAAGGCCAGGGAGCTACAGTAGGTGGGCCAGCAGGGCAATTCTTGGCAACCCTGGGAAGAGGCAAGAAGTACAAAGGGCAGAGGGAAGAAGGGAGGCGTTTTGGCTAGAGAGCAGGCAGTAGCCCCTCCTGGAAGGCTTTGGAGACCCTGTGACAAGCCCCAATTTGATACCAAGAACAAAGCGTGGCCATTTGTCCTTCCTACAAGACTCAGTTTCCTTCATGCACTTATTTCCATGCGATTAGCCTGGGCCTCAATTCACCCCCAATAAATCTCATTCTCTACCTTCCATTTCTTCTCTCTCCCATGTGTTTGTCCCTCGGTTGAACATGTTTAAGGATGTCTCATTAATTATGAGGAAATTTTTCCCTTGATTCTAATTCCTACCTGTCCCTATTTGTACAGCTCTTACAAAAGATGCAAGAGCAAACACATACACTGCTTACCACACGCCAAAACCCACTCAGACAGCTATACATTGATGGGCACATTTGACCCCTAAAATATCCCTATCAGGGGTTTAATATATCCCCACTTTACAGATGAAGAAACTGAGTCAAATATATGTAACAACTTACTCATGTTCACCCAAGAAGCAGGTGACCACTTCAAGTTTCAAACTTGATCATTCCAGCACTAGAGTCCGTGTGCTTCCCTCTGAGTTGGATGTGGCACCCTGGGCTGGCCTGTGGCCCCCTTCTCCGGAGTCAGGCATTTGCCTCCTCAGCCTCTGCAAGTTCCTGCAGGGTGTGGCTATTTTCTCTTTTCCTCTACTCCCTCCACCTCTCTACAGACTTACTCCTACTGCCTTCTCCTCAGTGGGCTTCCAAAGTTCCCTGATTCATGTCCAGAAATCAGCAACCCCAGCCCACATCTCAGTGCAGGGGCTGCCTGCGTGGATCAGCTCTCTCCAGGCCTCTCAGCTCCAAACAACTGCCTGTCACTTTCTAGGGGCCAGTTCTGCTCTGACATCAGCTCCGGATCCACATTTCCTCTGAAACAAAAGTCTAAGTGCTTTTAACCTACTCCTCACCCATGTCTCGGGGGAACCTGCCAAGAGCTGGCTTCTCACAGCCTCCCAGAGCTGAACTTCACCCTCCACTCCCAGAAGTGCCAGGGCTTCCCACACTGTCCACGCTTCTTCCCGGTCTTTACAGGCCCCAATCTCACCAGCTTTAAAACTGAGCTCAAACACTTCTCTAATTATTCAGGTAGAAGTGGTTTTTCTTCCCTTTAAGCCCTTACCAGGAAAACCACCTGGAGAGAACTGACAGGAAAGTGGAACACCTGTCTCATCCCCCTAAAGCTCACCTAGGCCGTGTTTTCATTATGCACATATCTTTCCCTATCAGATCCCACGATCCCTGAGGCTTGATTTATCTTTTTAGCGCTTTGGCCAAGAATGCACTTAGTGATATTCTCCAACCGGATAAGTAGATCTGCAGTAATATATGCATGTAGACATACGTAATTCATTGCTCTCTTCTTTCTGGATCATTCTTGCCACCTCTCGAGAGAGGATTATCTCAGAAATACATCAGTAACGAACTTAGCATAGCTGATCAGCACATCTTCACATCCAGCTTAGATTTATGGGCAACTTCTTTCCGTAGAAATGGATTGCTGGTAACTCCCTCCCTGCTGAGAGAGGCTGCAATCTGCTGGGGCCCCATTCAAAGTCTTGTAGAAACCATCACTCCAGCAGTCACAGTTTAGCTTACAAGGCCTTTGGGCTCCTTACAGGCAATATCCTTTCTTGTTGAGTTAAATTATAGCTGCATTAGGCAGGAAGTCATTTAAGCACAAATCACTGAAGACCAGCACCAGAAGAGTCTTACATAGAGTCTAGACCAACTCCCTCACAGTAGGAGTGAAGGCCCTGTGGTCCAGGGAACTGGAGTGACTTGCCCATAGCTCTAGGTCTCCGAAAATATTTAGTTATTTATTATGGGCAGCAGTCACTGCCATGATGAAGACAGACCTACTCTGTCTTCATGAAGAGTGTATCCAGTGGGAAGGAGGCGAATGAGCCATCTGAGTAACATGTGGACAAGTGTTGTGATACACTATAAGTGCGCACGCCATCCTTGTGGAGTAGATGAGGTACAGAAGGGACTGAGAGAAATGAGTCGGCAAAAAGGAAGAAGGTTCCAGCCAGGCCATAAGACCTGTGCCTTTCTGCCTCTCTCCGTCTTTTGATTGATGCCTTAGTTTACTGAACACTATCTTGCTTTGGCACTTTCTAGCTCTCCTCTTCTAACTGTTTATGATTTTCCACCTACTCTTCTATTTCCCCTCCTGCCTTCCTTTTCTCCCATCCTCTCTCCTTTTAACTCTTCCCACTCCACCTTCCTGGTCACCTCACCCACTCCCCTGTGCCTTGAACGGTCCAAGTGCATTAAACTGGGCTGGGCTGAGGGACACTTAGAGAAGGAACAGCCTTCACGCTCCACCCACCCACGCATGCGCTTTCCCAGAGGTGGAGACTTCTGCGCTGTGGGTGGGAATCGGCAGAATGGCAGAGGAAGTGCTCCAGCTTCACACAGGAAATGCTCCAGCTTCACACAGCTCCGCTGCTGTCAGAGATGAACTGCTCCAAGCCAGGCAAGGTCAGTGGTGGCCTAGGAACTGTAGGTATTTCTATCACTGTCATCCATTGACAACCTGATATCCTTGGATGATATCCTTAATCAGGTAACAGAAATATGCATTTTTCCCATCGAAACAGTTGAGTTATTAACCAGAAACTATTATTTAAAGGCTTCCATATGAGAATAAAGAAGCCCGTGTCTGTCCTACCACACTGGTTATGAACTTCTTTTCCTCACTTCTACTAAAAAAAAAAAAAAAGCCAACTTCTGGGCATGTAATTTGTTGAGGTCTTTTTTAAATATCTCCAAATATAAGATTTAATTTTCTCTGTGTAGCTTTTCTTCCTTGCTAGAGCTTTAAATCAATTTCAGGGTGCCCAGTTACTTATGGCAGACACATTTCAACCATTTTCTATGAAGAGCCCAAAGAAAGACAGTGAAATTAGCCAATTTCTTCTGATCACTCTGGTTGTGCTAATGGAATTTTTTTTCAGTAATTCCTTAGTTTTTCAATGTACTCCTTTAGACCTTGACCAAGTAAAATGTAATTTTTAAGTGATATGAGAAAATTTGGAAGGAAATAACTGTCCAAGAGATTTAGGCAAAATGAAATGAAATGAAATACCTAAAATGATCTGAGAAGCAGAGTGGCACAGAATTCTTGTCTCTGTCTCTAGAGTAATAATTTGAGATAATGTCTCCATATTCCAAAAGAGAATATGAGTAAAAATGAAATCAATTCTTAATATGCCATTGTGCTTGAGGAAAATGTGATACAACATTATGTGTGGTCGTCTCAAGGTGATTTGGAAATCATTTATTTTTGAAGTATTTGAAACGATTCAAGTCTTGGCATGGGAAAGAGAAGAAAGATGTATTTAGAAATGAAGAGGCAGAGGTCACACAGATAGGACAGTGATTCCCACCCCACCAGCCTCCCTATTCAATTAGTTAAGCTGTCAGCAAAGGGAGAGGGAAGAGACTATTGCAAAATCTGCCCAATCAAAACTGATCCTGCATTTATCATAAATAAAAGTGAGCCCCCTAAGGCCAGTGTAGCCAGGGAGGGTGTTGGCCAGGGAGGGAGCAGCCGGGAGTGAAGAGCTGTGCGGAGAGACAAGGCTGCACACACCAGCACTGCACTCTCTGGTCCCAAGAGCATCCTGGAGACTCGCTCAGGACTGGCCACTCCCAGCTGGAGTTTGGGGTTTCTGGCTTGAGAAATCAGGACTCTGTAAATGCATTTTCTCCTTCAAACAAGATCTCTCTGAGGCCAGTTTAATGGTGAAATTAACAATGATTTATTGGCCAGGACAGACACTTGTAATAAACAAACCACTTAAAAAATCAGGGGACTGGATAAAGCTCAGGTTGAGGGCCAATACTCTTTACCCTGAAGTTTCTCTGAACCATCCCTCCTCGTGTTCTTGTTTAATGCAGGAAACTCTGAGCCAGGAAAATTGGAGCAGCCGTGGCACCAGAGTGAGTGGGTTAGACACAGCTGTGCGCAGGGAAGAGCATTAATTCTAACTCTAAGCCCGCCCCGGCATCCACACATAAATGGAATTTGGAGTGTTCACAAAACTTGATTTAAGTTTTATCCCTGCTATTCATAACAATAATTAGAACAGCAATGCTGCAAAAAAGTACTTTCAGGACTACAAGCTCAGGGGAGTTTGATCTGACATGCTTTCTACCCACTTAACAGTTGAACGTAGAAAATACTTATTACTACCTTTGTAAAAGCCGATCTTGTCATAATGAAATGATTGTTAGCGTCACGGCGCTTCCTCCCGCATCGTCTTGAATGCTGTTCACGGTCTTCTTTTCCAGTTTCCTTCCCAATTCCGAAGTGTGAGAGCTCTGTTTGGGGTGTTTTAAGAAATTGTTGAAATACAGACACATTTTGCTTAAGTGACTTAGAGCTGCAATGCAGATTTCTCTGTAATGTGGTAAAGAGAAAATACATTACAAGCAGAGGAGGGGAACTGTTGATTTGCAAACTTCGGGGAAACCACGTACTCTGGGCTGAAGATCCACGTAGCTGTCAGGACCGAGCAGGTGCTGCGAGCGCGCTGCTGGGGTGCTGAGTCGCTGACCTTTATCAGATCGGCCGCAGAGCAGGGATTTTGGCAGGTCACTCTGTCAAAGATAAATGGGCTCTAGGTCTTGTTTTCTGCCTAAGAGAAAAACTGTCTTTTCATGTGAATTTACCACAGCGTGATACATTTTCAATAGTTATTTCTTACGCTTATCTGTAAACTGCTGGGTTAGTTGTTACAATCACTTAGAAATCATCAGTGTCAGAGCTGCTTAAATTCTCTCAATGTGGTTCCTTGCAAATGTTGTCCTGCCTCATCCTTGTTGGATGCCCCTGAAACAGGCCGAGCTCCTCCCAGTCACCCGTCCAGCAGCCTTCACTGTGCCTGGCGGTAATGGCCTTTTTACCACATCAGCAACTCCCGCGTTTTTTTCATGAAATCTGTATTTCCTCACTCCTAAGGCGCCGTGTCCATTTTGCAGACTTCACATTATCCTCACCTTTCCTCACTCAGCAAGAATGTGATGGAGCTGCCGAGGGGTCAAAGCACGCAAGGCAGAGGGCGAGGGGGAGGGGCCTCGCACAAGGTCACCTCGACACAACAGGGCCGAGGGAGCCAAAAAGAAGCCCACACCAAACAATGGCGCCTCAGCACAAACTAAGGAGCGCAGTGTCCCCTTCTGGGGTCACTCCCGCCGCCTGTGTCTTGTTCAGGGGCGGGTTTCTTCACTGCGGATGAAAAAGTCTGCTTTATTTTAGAGACGCTAGGGGACCGTGGCCAGAAAACACACACAGTCAGACCCCACATCGCGCGTGGCTCCCGTACTGTTCCTCCACTGGCCTAAGTGCAGCAACCCTGGCGTCGGCTGGAACGCAGCAGCGCTTTCCACGCCCAAAGCCCGTCCTCTTCGCACTCCTCCAGAGACACAACGGAAGGGCCACGGCAAAGAAATGGGACGGAACCAAGAAGAAAACAGCCTCCACTGCCATATCCGTGACCACCTGCTATGTGTGTCCTGTACCAGCTCAGGACTCTCTATGCCAGCAGGAAGGCCATCACCAAGATGCAAGCCCTTGACCTTGGGCCAGAACTATGGAACAAATAAAACTTTGTCCTTCGTAGCATGAAAAAACAGAAGTGCAGGGTGGTGAGGCACGCCTGGCATCCCAGCGCTATGGAAAGCTGATGCGGGGAGATCAGAAATTTTAGCCTCCCCTGGACAACTTAGCCACTTAGTAAGATGCAAAATAAAAACTAAGTAAATAAATGGGGAAGTATCTCAGTGCAAAAGTCTTGGATTCTACACCCAATACTCACTTTCAAGAATAGTTGTAAAGCCACTTTTTAAAGGGAACTAAATTAGCGCCTATACTAGACAGGTACTTGCTAAATACACTGAGCAGGTTGCTGGCAATCACACTATTGACCAAAAATCTTACTTGGTCTCTGCAGAAGAAAAGATTTTTGAAGTAAAAGGGATAATTGGAGAAGTATGAATGGGATTATGAAGTGCTCAACTCATATTGAGATCAACAGGCTATTAGTTAATTAATTTCCAAGCCACTTTCTTCCAATAGCAGAGTCATCTCTCAAACCATATAATTCGTGTATCATGAAAAATGCTCTCGTTTGCTCCCAAGAGTAACCAAATGACCACCAACAAGGAAGCTGAGGTACAAGGTGGAGAAACACACGAGAAAACATTCAGCCAAATCCCACTTGAGTGGCTGACCAGCCCAGTGTCCAGAGTTAAAGATGAGCTCACCGATGTTCAGGCAGGCTGAGAGTATGACGCACTATGACAGCGAATGAACCTGAGACCAACCATTCCTGGAACCAGGTCTCCCAAGCCACCACTCAAGCTTGCTCTCCATTATTTAGAATAAGTAACGATTTAATTTACTTGTTAAACAACAATTCAACAAGAATTTCTTAGACAAGCATGGAAACAACCCACAATTTTTTTCTCCAAAACAAAATTCTTTACTTTCCAGATACATACTTGGGGTCCTTCAGTGCTGTTATTTGAAGCTAATTTGGAACAGACACTGAGGAGGGGTGTGCTGAGCACCCCTTCCCAGAGGAGGAGCAAGGTCATCAGGGGCCTTCTCCTCTGCTCTGCTCTTCATCTCCAGCCTCCAACATCTGCAGATATGGGGGAAGGCGGAGGAGGTGGAGAAGTTGGCAGCCGGAGTCCAGCAAAAGAACAAACTTTCAGCCCAGCTCAAGGCCTGGCAGCGCAGGAGTTAGAAGTTGGCTCTTCACTTTCCCACCGGGGGGAAGGGTGTCATTTAACTTCAATTTCCTCCCCCTTTAAAATGGCACAGACTCCAATGGTTGATATGAAGATGAAATCATCAGTTCTTAGTAAGTCTCGACCGTAACTATCATTTCCCAGAACTGGAGGCACCTGCACTGTTACTCATGCACTGTACGTTCCCTGCTAAGAAAAGGATAAAATTCAACTTCATGACGGTGGTAGGCAGAGCTCACACACGCCTTGCACACCTTCTAAGGCCACATGGAGTGTCTGAACAAGGAAAGAGTTCCTTGTCATTCATGAAAGAGCTGTGAACTGAGTCCTCACACAGACAGATGCCTCAGCCGCTCTCTTTGGACTGCTCCTCCCATCTCAGGCTATCTAAAGAGGCAGCCCCAGACAAGGAGGTGGCTGAAGAGTGGGCAAACACCTTCCTGGGCCCCTGGTGTGTAGAAGGAAGACACTTGTGTTGTCAGTCACTCCCAGGCAGGGTTTCAGCCCCACAGGGGCCCACCGCAGGGAGCACAGCCTTCTTGCAGAGGTCAGATCACAGAGTTCCGGAGACAAAGCAGAGGGCCCGTGCACCCTCAGCCGTGATAAACACAGTCGTGAGTAGGGCTGGGCACGTGCACCCCAGAGCAAATGAAATGGAAAACCACTTACAAATGAAACTTCAGGACAGGTCATGCAACCAGAAAGACAGGGAGACACTGGCTGAGTCTCAGTAGGAAAACATCACCACTGAGATTGGTTAGGTCAGTGCTTGCCTTCACATTTTTGAGTTCAGTCTCCTTGAGGATCCTTCTCCTATGCCCTCAGCTGGCCACCTTCAAGGGAAACCTTTTCTTGAATATGTACTTAAAATCTGGATTTAGGTCCCAGTGTGGATGCCTTACTAGGTCTGTGATCTTAGATACATAAATCTTTTAATCTCAGTTTCCTTGTCTGTAAAACAATAATCATACTCCCTCCACTCAGGATCATGTGAGGATGAAGTGAGATCTTAACTTTAGTCCACTTAAAGCAGCACCCAGAACACAGTAGGTGCTTAATACATAACAACTATTATTATTAAATAACATTCAAAGCACTTATTTATAAATCCACATCTAATATTGATATGTGAAAGGGAAAACAAAGTTATGCTGTTGCCTCGGCAAGATGAAGAACAGCCTACTGAAGATTAACCCTTTTTTTCAGATGGTTTTATTGGTACATTTTATATATACAGCATGATCACATTAAACATTGAGAATTTGTACCTTTACACAATATATCATGATTCTTATTTTTTTCCCATTCTCCTGCCCTCTCTGTATAGCCCCCACCCACTATATATATAAGTTTTGTTTCCATTTTTTTTTCTGTTCTACCATCAAATTTTTCCCTTTCTTACTTTCTCCTACCCACTTTTTCCTTTGAACATTTTCCTCCTATTTTACAATATCTATCATACATTTTATATGTATGTATCTATCACACACTTTGAGTTGATCAACCCTTTTTTTAATGAGAGATACCAGTGGGCATAATTTTAACAAAAACAGTAAAGAATATCCCTGGGTTGCTAGTGTCTGAGTGAAGATAACCAAAATATTTCTTAAATTCAGAGATATAGGATAGAGAGAGAGTATTTTAGCTACCCTTAACTCTACTATTTTGTGATAATTTATTGGTTATTCACATGCAAAGAAAAATCATGTTGATATTTTGATAGGATTTGCATTAAAACTATTGAAGATTTTGTAGAGAATTGACATTTTCAAACTGTTAAGTCTCCTTATGTATAATATAATTTTGTTTACTTAAATCTTTTCTACTAATCTCAATGAAATCTTATTACTTCTTCAAGAATTCTTTCTACATTTTATGCTGGATTGATTCTCTGGTTCCTCATATTCTCTAATGTAACTGTAAACAAACTTTTTTTCAGTCTTTCTTAAATTTTACTTGTGCATTGAAGTGACATTGACTTTTGTATATTAATTTCATATCCAGCAACCTTACTAAACTGTCATATTTCCTATAATTTATCTGAGTATTCCCTAGAGTTTCAATATACATAATTTTATAATCTAAGAATGATTATAGTTTTATTTCTCCTTTTCCAATCTTTATACCTGACTCTGTAGTTCTCTCAGTTTTTAGTATATTTTGGGGCAAGTTTAGCTACATGTGCATATATATGAAATTCATATATATTCTTACTGAATTAAATGCTTAAATTTATGCATTAACCTTCTCTTATTAATAATGGTGTCTATCTAGAAGTGAATATTGTCTAATGGTCATGGAACTATACCAGTTTTTCTTTGGTTAATACTTGCTGATTTTTTTCCACACTTTCACTGTCTGGTTTTGTGTGTCTCTGTGCATCATGTAGAATAATATGAAAAGCCTATCCTCTATCTAGACTTTTAAAATCTGATTTAGTACATCCCTTCATCTGGCAAGTTTAATCTATTCATAGTTATTGCAGTTAGCATTGTATTTACAGTTTCTATCATCTTGTTTTTATCTTATAATTTGATTCAGCATGTCTGTTCTTCTTTTAGATTTGTTGTCCTTCTTTTTAAGCTTTATGTGTATATCTTTCCTAGAACAAGTCAAGAATTGAGCATGATCTTACATACTGAAGTTTTCTCGTATATCATTACTTAATTTTTACATAATTTGGAATTTTAAGTCTGAATAATGATGAATAAAGTTCATCCTGTGTGTTTCAGTAGTTTTTGTATCTTTCTTTAAATCAACATACTTTTTCAAGGTATCTGGTCATGATTAATTCAGTGCATCTGGTAGGTGTGTATGAAGGTGGAGAGGCTTACAGACACCCCTTACATTACACATGAGACCTACTGGCATCCTCAACAACCTACTCACAAGTTCCTCAGTGTTTGAACTTGACTTCTCCAGGAACTCACACAGCAGCCTCAGCCACCACAGTGGAACTGACCCTGAGCAACCTGAGCACAGACAGACCTCCACCTAAACTGCAGCACCACCCCCAGCACATACACTCCTGCCCACACACCAGCGCAAGGCGGTCCTTGTGGGGTTCTCTGAATGTTGGTACTTGCCTCCTCTGTTTTCTTCAGATCTTACCAGTGAGGACCAGGGAGACTGCCAGCTCACCATCTTACAAAAACTCAAGCCTCAAGCTGAGCATAGTGGTGCAGACCTGTAATTCTAGCACTCTGGGAGACTGAAGCAGAGGACTGCAAATTTGAGCTTAGCCTGGGCAACTTAGTGACTTAGCAAGACCCAGTTTCAAAGTGACAAAGTGGTGAGGGCAGGGATAATGGAGGGTGCTGAGGACATAGTTCAGTAGGAAGGACTGAGAGTCAATTCCCAGTACTGGGAGAGAGACAGAGGCAGAGATATAACTTAAACTTTATTTGTTCTTTTATGTTGTTTCATTTTGTTTTTTGAGACAGGATCTTGTTTTGTAGGTCAAATTGGCCTTGAACTCACTATGTAGTCCTAGCTGGATTCAAACTCATGTCGACCTTTCTGCCTTGGCCTCCAAGTCCTGGGATTACAGGCATGGGAACACTTAGAAAATCATATGAACTGAAATGTCCATAATGGCATTTTTATAATATTATAAAATCTTTAGAATCTCTCATAAGCTTTTTAAGAAAAAAGTTTGATGTATTTATAGGACAAAATATAGGACAGTCATTCAATTATGCTATACAAAAAAAATTAAAAGATGTGGGGAAATAATATTAATGTACTCATAAATGGGAAAAATCAATATATAAAATAGGCTCACAAATCAATAAGTGTAATACACTACACTAACAGACTAAAGGACAGAAACCATATGGTCATCTCAATAGATGCAGAAAAAGCATTTGACAAAACCCAACACCTATTTATGATCAAAACCCTGCAGAAAATTGGCATAGATAGTCCATATCTCAAACTAATAAAAGCTATTTATGAGACACCAACAGCCAGCATCAACCTAAATGGTTAAAAACTGAAACCTTTCCCACTAAAATCAGGTATAAGACAAGGATGTTCACTTTCACCACTTCTGTCCAATATTGTGCTGGAAACATTATCCATAGCTATTAGGCAAGACAAAGAAATAAAAGGAATAAAGATAGGAAATGAAAAAGTTAAACTGTCATTATTTGCTGATGACATGATACTCCTCTATCTAGAGGATCCTAAAAACTCAACCAAGAGACTGCTAGACCTAATCACCAAATTTAGTAGTGTAGCTGAATACAAGGTTAGTGCTCAAAAATCATTAGCCTTTATATACACAAACAACAGATTCACTGAGTAAGAAATTGGGGAATCAATCTCCTTCTCACTAGCATCCAAAAAAATGAAATATTTAGGAATCAGTCTAACAAAGGAGGTGAAAGACCTCTACTCTGAAAATTACAGCACTCTGAAAATGGAGATAGAAGAAGATACCAGAAAATGGAAAGACATCCCTTGTTCCTGGGTTGGAAGAATCAATATCATAAAAATGTCTATACTCCCACAATTATTATACAGATTCAGTGCAATCCCAGTTGAACTCTCAACAGCATATTTCATAGATCTAGAGAAAATAATCCAGAAATTGATCTGGAATCACAAAAGACCTAGAATAGCAAAAGCAATTCTAAGCAATGAGGACATGATGGGGGGTATTACAATCCCAAACTTGAAACTCTACTACAAAGCCACTGTGATAAAAACCGCATGGTACTGGCAAAGCAACAGACCTCAGGACCAGTGGAATAGATTAGATTAGAAGATCCAGAAACAACTCCAGACACACTAAACTATCTCATTTTTGACAAAGGAGCAAAATATCCTCAGTAGAGAAAAGATAGCCTATTTAACAAATGATTCTGGAAAAACTGGACTTTAACCTGCCAAAGTCTAAAGCTAGACCTAGCTGTTTCACTGTGTACTAAAATAAAATCAAAATGGATTAGGGACCTAAATATTAAAACAGACACACCAAACCTACTACAAAACAGGTTAGGTAAAACTCTTGAAGACACTGGTTTAGGGAAAGATTTCATGAAGAAATCCCCCATAACAAGAGAACTGATAGAAGAAATCAATAAATGGGATCTCATCCTATTGAGAGGTTTCTGAACAGCAAAAGAAACCACCAGCAAAGTGAACAGGCAACCAACAATATGGGAAAGAATCTTTACCAGCCGTTTGTTAGACAAAGGGCTACTATCTAGAATATATAAAGGGCTTTAAAAAAATCAAGCCACCCAAATTTAAAGACCCAATTCAAGAATGGGCATCTGAAATGAACACTTTTCAAAGGAAGAAATAAAAGCAGCTAAGAAACATATGAGAAATGTTCAACATCACTAGTCATTCAAGAGATGTAAATGAAAACAACATTAAAATTTAATCTCACTCCACAAAGAATGGCTGCTATCTCAGAATTAGCCAGCAACAAATGTTGGCGAGGCTGTGGAGAAGGAACCCTTCTCCACTGTTGGTGGGAATGTAGACTTGGACAGCCCCTGTGGAGATCAGTTTGGAGATTCCTCAAAAAGCTGGGACTGGAAGTCCTATTTGACCTGGCCATCGCTCTGCTAGGTGTATGTACAAAAGAATTAAAAGATTCATACCACAGTGACATATGTGCACCCATGTTTATAGCAGCTCAATTTGTGATTGCTAAATCTTGGAAACAACCCAAATGTCCATCAACTGGAGACTGGATAAAAAAGCTGTGGTTCGGGCCGGGGATTTAGCTCAATGGTTCCAGTGCCTGTCTTGCAAGCGCAAAGGCCCGGGTTTGATCCCTGGTAACCACATACCTATACTGGATGTGGAGACTCACACCCAGCAGCAACCAGTACCACATACCACAGTGCTGGGCGTGGTGGCTCACGCCTGTAATCCCAGCACTTAGGAGGCAGAGGCAGGAGGATTGCTGTGATGAGTTTGAGGCTGAGCTCAGGGCCAGCCTGAACTACAAAGCGAGACCCTGTCTCAAAAAAACTTAAAAAAAAAAAAAAAAAGCTGTGGTTCTTCTACAGAATGGAGTATTACTCTGCCATAAAAAATGATAAGTTTGATTCATTTGTACTTAAATGGACATACCTTGAAGATATCCTTATAAGTGAAATAGATAGGTCACAGATGTATAAATATCACATCTTTTCTCTGGTATGAGAAAGTAAAGATGTAAATGAGTTCTAGAATATATGTTATATATTGTGAAATAGAAAATACACAAAGCAAAATAGGGTGAAGGGGGAAAAATAATGAGATTATAACAAAAAAGAAAGGAAACAAAGTTTATGTATGTAGGGGGTGGGAGTGGTATGGTGGGTAGGGCTATGGGAAAAAATGAGAATTAAGTTGTGTCATACACTGGTACAAATTCTCATTGTTGAGTGCAATCATGATGTGTATATGCAATGTACCAATAAAGATTTAATAAGAAAAATAAAATAAAATGGGCACACAATGGGATTTAAATTGTGTGTGTATATAATATATATATATATATATATACACACACACACACATTAAGAATATACAAATATACTGCATATAAAAAGTATGCACTATGTGTTATATACATACACACAAACAGTTATTTATATATAGAAAGAATGTGAGCAAAAACTAATAAGGCTAGAATAAGATAGTTCAGTCTTACCAGTTTCAAATTCCTTACCTTAGTAATGTACTGTGGTTACATACGAGGTTATCACTGGGACCGCAGGCTGCGGAAAGGACTGCACAGCAGCTCCCTACCCTTGTTTTTGTAACCTCCTCTGAATCTGAGCATATGAGAAGGTAGACAGTTCCTGCAGCGATAGAGAAACACTCTAGAACAAAAGGCCTTCAGACTAAGAGAAAGAGTGAATAAAGTGAATCACAGCATCTACTACTATACAAACTTTAGGGTCCTAAATATACAAACTACAGCCTACAGTCTAGAGAAAAATAAAAACAGATGACCAACTAAGAAAACAGAATCAAACTGACATCAGTATTAGACTGACAAAGAAATGGGTATTTCACAGGTTGAAATAAAAATATCTCTAAAACTCCCCCAAAATCATCAGAACAAATAAACACATTACCGCATTGCAAAATCAAGAAAATGTGTTAGCCAAGAACTATTTTTAAAGTATTATTGGAAATATTTCATGGGAGGGAAAAAAACTGAGACACAGAAGTGAGATTAAAAAAAAAAAAAGTGATACTAGCCAAAAGATAGACTTAGGTCACTGGTATAAAACTGATATTCTAGAAATACTATCAAATCTTTATAGTCAGTTGATTTTGACAATGGCATCAAGTCAATTTTATAAGAGAAAGGAGAGTCTGTCTATTCAATAGATGGTTCTCAGGATAACCGAATAACCATATGAAAAAGGTTAAAGTTGACCACCTACCTCACACTATATGGAAAAAGTAACTCAAAAAAGAGCAAAGGGGGCCAGGGATATAGCTCAGTGGTTCCGGTGCGTGCCTTGCAAGTGCAAGGGCCCGGGTTCAATCCCCAGTAACCACATAACAATACTGGGCATGGAGACTCACGCCTAGCAGCAATCAGTACCACATACCACAGTGCCGGGCGTGGTGGCTCACACCTGTAATCCCAGCACTTGGGAGGCAGAGGCAGGAGGATTACTGTGATGTGAGTTGGAGGCTGAGCCCGGGGCCAGCCTGAACCACAAAGTGAGACCCTGTCTCAAAAAAAACCTAAAAAAAAAAAAAGAAAGAAAAAGAAAGAGCAAAGGTCTTGGTGTAAAAGCCAAAATAATAAAACTCTTAGAAGAAAACAGAGGTATAAATCTTTATGATCTTGGATTAGATTATGGTTTCTCAACAGTGATACCAAAAACAAAAAAAGCAAACTAAAATACAGAAATTTTGATTTTACCAGAATGAAAACTCTTGACTTCTCAAGACACCCATCAAGAAAATGAAAAACCATAAACAGAAAGGTATAAAATATTTTCAAATCATAGATCTGACAAACTTTTATCTAGAAGACATAAAAAGCTCTTGCAGTTTATGTTAATCAGTTCTCTGTTACTATAACAAACACCTGAGATACTCTGCCTTATTTAGAAAGGTTTGTTTTGAATTACAGTTTTAGAGATTTGAGTCTATAATGAATGAGTTGGCCATTTGCTTTGGCAAGGCAGCACATTTGGCAGGAAACAAAACTTTTCATCTAATGGGCAGAAAGTAGAAAAAGAGTAAGGAGGAGCCTACCACGGTCCCTCTCAAGGGTGAACCCCACTGACCTAAAGACTTCCTACAAGGCCCACCTCAAAAAGATTGCACCAGTTGCCAATTCTACCACCCTAGAGATGAAGACTAACTCATGGGCCTCAGGGGTCATCAGATCAAAACCCTAGCATAACAAACCTGATGTTTAAAGTGGGCCAAAGATATGAATAGATATATTTCCAAAGAAGATATAAAAATGACTAATTAGCACATGAAAATACACTCATCATTAGTCTTTTGAGAGAAGCAAATCAAAACCCCAGTAAGATACTGCTTTACCTCCTATCATGTGGCTGCAGACAGTTACAAGTACTGAAAAATTAGAACCCATATGTAGTGCTGGTGGCAGTGTGTAATGGGCTGTGTAATAGTGCAACTACTTTGGGGGAAAGTTGTGCAATTTTTCAAAATGTTAAACAGAATTACCATATAATACAACAATTCCACTTGGAGGTACATAAGCAAGAGAAGTGAGCATGAACAACCACACAAAAACTTTTAACAGGGCTGGGGATTTAGCTCCATGGTTCCAGTCCCTGCCTTGCAAGTGCAAGGTTCCAGGTTTGATCCCCAGTAACCACATACAGCAATGCCGGGTATAGTGATTCATGCCCAGCAGCAATCAGTACCACATACCACAGCGCTGGGTGTGGTGGCTCACACCTATAATCCCTGTTCAAAGTTGAGTTCAGAGCCAGCCTGAACTACAAAAACAAGAACCTGTCTCAAAAAAAAAAAAAACAAAACAAAACTTTAACAGCACTGATCATGACAATTACTCAAAATACCAAAAAATAGAAATAGCCCATGTTCACAAGTAATAAATGCATTTTTTAAACATAGTTCAACTACACAGTAAAATAGTATTTATTAGTTCAAACAAAATGAAGTGCTACAACATAGATGAACATATTATGCTAAGCTTTTAAAAAATCAATTGCACACACATAAAGGCACATACATAGTGTGACCCTGTTTATACAAAATTTCTTGGAAGGTAAATATATAAGGACAAAAAATAGATTCATATGTCTTAGGGTAGGGAAAAGCAGGGAAGCTGACAGGGACTAGAGTTTCTTCTGGAAGGAATAAAAATGTTCCAAAATGGGACTGGTGGTTGCTGAACACTGAGTCCACTTTTTAAAAATGCAATTGTACATTTTTAGTGGGGAAATTATACCTTATGTAATTACATATCAATGTTTGCTTAATTACTTTCAAACCATTCTTTAAGTTTGTTCTATTCATCATATGGTGTCATGAACATTGAAATATGGTAAAAAAGGATATTAGTAAACTCTGAACAAGGTAAAAACACAAACAAGATACCTTTAAAGCTCCAATGAGACATTGCCAAGACTAGACTCTTAAATGTATTCATCAGAAAACTAAAAAGACTAAAAGTAATGAGAAAAGCTTTAAATTTAATTAAACAACAAGATTATTCACCCAAAAAGAAAGTACATGTAAGAAACAGATAAATAGAAATGCAGAACTCATTATCTTTGAAAACAGCTATCAGGGAAATACAAAGCTTTTCCTTGACAAGTACAATGAAATAGACATAAATGTTTTAGGATATGCTCTCTGTGACTTTTTACCTCTGTCCTTTCAATGCAAGACTCTCCCAAGGTTTTATGCTCACTCAGATGCCCACCATGCAAAATGAAAACCAGGGCAGTGTCTTTCTGTCTGTTGTTACCATCATCTCTGCTGCTCAGTGGGGACCAACACAACCTCAGTGAAGTCCTCCAAGGTTAAAATTTACTTTGTTTTATCTTATTATGATAAGAACATTTAACATGCAATCTACTCTCTTAATAAATTCTAACTCTACGGTCCACTGTTCTGAGTCTCCATAGACTGTTGCATAACAGTCCATAGAGCTTACGCACCTGCTTGACTTCAGAATCCTCGATATGGAACTCCCCAACTTCTCTTTCCCCCTAGGAGCTACCATTCTTCTCTTTGTTTCCATGAATTTGACCAACCTGGTGGCGTACAAACATAATCTTGTAGTATTTGTCTTTGTGTGACTACATTAGGTACACATAAAATATATTCATGTATTTTAATCAAACTGGTAGAAATTCTTTTTCTCTGTGGGCTATCAGGCATTATTTGAGACTCCATAAACACTACACATGTATATTTACAGGATCTAGAAATACCTTCAAGATCAAGGTTGAAGTTGGGAGCTCTGGTTCTATTAATTCAAAAGAAGAAAACCACTTCCATGACAGAAAACAATCAACAGAACACCCACTTCCAGGGCATTTGCTAATACATAAGAGAGGTCATGTCCTAAATAGGTAGACATATAAGTAGCTTGGTGAGCAGAGAGACAAATAACAGATATACATGGATAAATAGGTGGATGAATGAATAGGGAGGAAGGATGAAGAGAGAGAGATGGTGATAAATAGATAAGAAAGACATACATGCATCCTCAATAACTGTACCAGATGTATCAAAGTATGCATTCTACTGTAGTTTGTAACCTGCTGTCAGCATGACCCTGACTACGCATCAGATAGACTGAGTTTTATATGGTGAGCCATCCAATTATGAGAAGATGTGGGAATGCTGAGGTCCTTCAAATGTGGTAGCTGCTGCTTCTCTTGGGACACACACTTGCCTATAACATCTTACAATGAACAAGCCTAAACTCAAAGAACCTTCTTGCCAGAGTAATATGCCAATTCTTTTCCATTGAAGCAACCTCACTTTCATGGGATTTGTTTAGTGAAGATGAGATAATTTATCTGCCCATAATTATCTGTCTGCTTCTAACATCTCTCTAGTGAATTCTTTTAATATAATGTGCTACGCATTAATTCCTAATGGAGTCTATGTTTTGGCCTCCTCTGAAAACATCAATAACTCATATAGTTAATATCTTGTCATTCTCAATACTCTCTCTCTCCTTTGAACCATGGAGAAAACCGTGAGATAAGATTCAAGCATTATGTAAGTCACAGTGTTTGCCTATTGTTTAGGGTTTTATAATAGGTGAAGATGTCAAATTAAGAGATCACAGGTGCCTACAAATCAGTAAGTCAACCTGAATCCCAGGAGTAGATAACTCAAGAGTTCTAGAAGATTTGTGAAAGGATTCTAAGGACTAAGATGTCATTCTCTGCAGATGGCCCTCTGGATGGGAGCTAGCTCATTGTCTGGACCCTCCCCCCACCCAGCCGTGACTATGGTCCAGATATGTCGCCCTAGGTTTCCTCGGGTGTACATGTTCATGGCCTAACCCAATCACAGTGGAGAAAGATTATGGGTAGAAACCTCATGAGCCTAGTGCATCCTTCACCAAGACAAGTCTCCCATCTCCCCTCCTGCCACCATCATCTCATTCAACTGGGTCTCTGAATTCCAGGGCTTAGCTTGTCCCCTCCTGGAAGATAGGACATTGCTCTTTTGACTTCTACAGCACAAGTTTTATGGTTTGTGTATGTTTTTAGTTTATTTGTTTAACATAATAAAGACCAGCATTTGCTGTTGCCTCCCACATGCCAGGCACTTGGCTCCCATGTTTGTTAATCCTCACAACTGCCTCCATGAGACAGGCATTGCTCTAGAGCCTATTTTACCTCTAATAGAGAATTAAAAGACACTTTGGCTGAGATCACACAGCCTGAGGGTGGTGAAACAGAATTTGAGATTAGAGAGCTTTGATTTCAAAACCAAGCTCTTCAGTTCCCCAATGTGTTAGCAACCATAAACTATTAAGTAACCCTTCAGACTGTTTCTGGTAAATCCAATTTCAAGGAATTTTTAGAGTACTTTTGAATTAGCACATACTCAGTCATACTCTATATTGTTAAGTTCTTCATCCATGGATTCAACCACAGGTTGAAAATACGTGGGAAAAAACACCTTAGTACTGAGCAGGCACAGAATTTTTTCTTGTCATTATTCAAACAATATAGTAAAACAGCTATTTTCATAGCATTTACATTATAGTAAGTATTATAAGTAAACTGGAGATTATTTAAAGTAGACAAGAGGAGGTACCGAGGTTACAGGAAAATATTGTGCTATTTTACATAAGGGACTTGTGGGTTGCTGCAGCCTGTCCCTTTCAGATAACAAGGAATGGTTGCATTTATTCATTCAAAAATAGTGAGGGTCTACTAGGTCTCACCTGATATTATTTATCAGAATCTCACAGCCCAGTGCAAGAGCAAGACACACAAATAAGCATAAAATGAGACAGAAGAATAACAGTAGGAATGTATTAGGCTTCTTTCTTTCTTCTCTACAGATCTCCTCTGTTTCTCATCCTTTATTAGATTATCTATTGCTTTATAATTTTCACAACTCCACTTTTGCAACTCAGAAAGCAATTGTATTCTCTCCTTCACAAAAAAAAAATAATTTGTTAAAGAATCAATATCTTAACAATATTTTTCCCCAAACTAGACTATGCTCACTAATAAATTATTTCTATTTACACAACACTAAGACTACTTGAAATCTTTCAAATATTATTACCTTTATAAAACTATTCTGAGAGAAAATATTTGCAAAAGAAATATCTGATAAGGGCTCTTATCCAATATTTACAAGTAATACTTTAAAGTCAACAATAGGAAAATGAACAATTCAATTAAAAAATGAGCATAAGACCTGAATAAACACCTTGCCAAAGAAGATTCACAGATAGAAAATAAGCATATGGGGAAATGCTCAACACCACATGTCACCACGGAATTGCAAATTAAAACAACAATGAGGTGCTACAACTTATCTGTTGAGAGAGACAGAATCCAAAACAACAACAAACACTGCCAAGGTTATGGTGAAACAAGATCTTTCCATCATTTCTGGTAGAAATGTGCCATTGAAGAGCAGTTTTTTTAGATACATTCTTATCACAAGACCTACCAGCAGGCTTCTTGGTATTTATCCAAATGAGTTAAAAACTTTCGTACACACACACACACACAAGCACAGAAATATTTATAGCAGTTTTATTCATACTTGCTAATATTTAAAAAGAACCAAGATCTTTCTGTAGATAAATGGATAAACTATAGCACATCATGATAAAGAAATATTATTCAAGAAAGAAAAATTTAGGAGTCAAACCATGGAAAAGCAAAGAGAAACCTTCAGTGCACATTACTAATTGAAACAAACCAAGCTGCAAAGACTACACAGGGTGTGATTCCAATTACAGGACATTCTGGGAAAATCAGAGCTGAAGACAGTGAAGGAATCAGTGGTTCCCAGGGGGTAAGAGAGAGGGAAGAAAGAATAGGAAGAACACACAGGATTTGGGGCAGTGGAGCTACTCTATTATAATGGTGGCTGTATATCATCACACATCTGTCAAAATATGTAGAATATACAACACTGGGGAGCCCTAGCATGCTAATTATATGCATCAGTTGTAACAAATGTGAGAGCAGGAGGGGCTGTGTACATGTATATGTCAGAGCAGGAGGTACGGGGCAAATCTCTCATTTCAGTTGATTATTTTTCTTTTGCTTTTTTATTTTGTTAATATATAACAGGAATCAAACTCAGGACCTTACACTTGCAAGGAGGGTGCTGGAACCCCTGAAAGAGAACTCTTGCCCCATTTCATTTGCTTTTACTATGAACCTAAACCTACAGCAAACAAGTGTATTTTTCAAATGACTTGTTCAAAACTGATTTTTGCTGTTTTATTTTCCTGTCCTCCTAATCATGGATTAAATGTAATTTTCCACCCAAAGATTTAGCATCATCTGTAGTGTCCAAACCAGCCAATTCACTTTATATAACAGTGAGTGGACAGCTATTCAGGGCAGGGAAACTGAATCAGCCTAGGCAGCAGCGTTAGGGCGCGTACCTGAGCTGGGCATGGAGCAAGAGTATACTGCACATCACACTTTTTCATCATCCTTGGAGCAGCCAGGCCCACAGCCCAGTGTTCTATACTGTTTTCTCAACTTAGAGCTCTCTAAAAATAACCCAAATCCCTACCCTGCTCTTCTTGCTGACCACACGTTCTAGAAAAACACCATCCAAGTACAACTGGCACTGAGATTTTCCAAATAAAATGTTTGTTTCTGACAATATAAATCTTCCTGTTTTTCTGTCGTAAACACTGACTTTATTGGCAGATGGAAATGTGTGTTGCATTACTGTGGTGAGGCCGCTGGCAGGGCTGTGGCTTTTTCCTCTGTCCCAGAGCAGAAGGCCCCGGTGCTGGCTTTCCCACTAGGCAGGAGTCCTGGCAAATCTTTTGGTGTCTACTGATGGACTCCTTGGCCCCAAGATGTGGATGCATGATGCCAATGAGCCAGTCTGAGCTCTCTGAAAGCTCTTCACTCTCAAGCAGCTGTCCACTCACAGAGGGAGGACAGCAACGGAGCTTTCTTCTTCCTCCAGCCTTGGTACCAGGCTGTGTTTCACAGGATTACACAGACATCACCAAGGGTGTTTCAATGACTTGTTGCTACATAGAAAAACCCATGGCTTAAATTAACACTAATTTATTATTTCTCATAACTCTGAACTGACCCGGCAGTTTCTGCCCAGAATCCCTTGTGGTTGCAGTCAGCAGGAAGATCCCCTGGGGGTGAGCACCACTGTGACACAGTACAGCTGGGCCTCTGTGGGTTCACATTCATGTGCAAAACGAGAAACTCGGCCATCATAGTCACTTTCCTTGGCCCTGGGACAAAATACCCTTGACCTGCAATTTAAAGGAGGAAAGGTGTTTTAATTTCTGGGTTTGGCCCTTCATCAGCTACCTCTGAGACAGAAGGGCACAGAGCCCTGGCGAATGGAAGGGTAGTCAACCACAGAAATAAGAAAGCAGAGAAAGAAGGGAAGAGCTTCGGACAAGAATAATTTCCAAGGCACACCCCGGTGAGCATTAACCCAGGCTTTGGGGGACATTTGAGATATAAGCCATAATGTGGTCTAAGGCTAAGAGATAAGTTTAAGGAATTAAACCATTGGTCCTCAAGTACACTTGCCATCAAGGCCACTTTCTGAACTTCATTTAGTCTCCACTGAAAATCACAAGGTACTAACACTTAATCCTCAATTTTCTGACAGTGCTAAGTTACGATCAGATCATTACAACATGGAGATATTACAACATTCACTGCTGCTCCCAGGACAAGAAGCTGCTCTCTGGATCCTCAGTGCAGTGGACCACACAGCATATTATCAAATCCCTTCTGCAAACAGCCTTAAATCCTTTCTGTTAGTTTGGGGACAGGCAAGGAGCACCATAGAATAGGTGGATAATGTGATTCACACTGAACACTTATTTTTCTCCCCATGTAGTAAAGTAGTTTGTTAAGGTGCCAGTTGCCATCCTTAGTTGTCTATGAATTCAGTGTAGTGGGTCAAGATGAACATTTTCCAATGAAATGATGTAGCACAGAGTAGCATACCGCACAGCATGGGTAGTTGCTCTGTACAACAGAGGTAGAACAGAAACCACTGGGGTACATCACATTTTCTTGTGAATGTTTTATTTCAGCCAGACATGCATGTCACTGTGTGTGAGTGAGTAAAATGAATTTTATAATGGAGTATGGCAAAAAGCTCAAAACACACACTTGTAACATATATTTCTATTCCTCTGATATTGAGTTCGATCCCCGGTAACCACATACAATACTGGGTGTGGAGACTCACGCCCAGCAGCAACCAGTCCCACATACCACAGTGCCGGGCGTGGTGGCTCATGCTTGTAATCCCAGCATTCGGGAGGCAGAGGCAAGAGGATTGCTGGGATGTGAATTTGAGTCTGAGCTCAGGGCCAGCCTGAACTACAAAGTGAGACCCTGTCTGAAAAAAAAAAAAAAAAGAAAGAAAAGAAAAGATGCAGGTGTGATTTGAGTTGGCCAGTCAGGTGCCTTGAGTGTGACAAGATGGCAGTGGTCATCCCCTACAGCCACAGCTCTTCCTGGTGGTAGGAGAAAGGAGTGGTGGTCTCCTGTGATATCTTCAGCAGAGGATCTTGCATGTATGTGGTCACTAGGTCCACAGTCCTGAGAGCAGGTATAAACATGTGCTTCCTGATCAAGATGTAGGTGTGGGCAGCTTCTGGAATTAGTAGCATAAAGCTAGACACTCAAAAAGTAGTGGCTTCCTGGTCACAGTGGTATCCATGTGAGTCCAGGTCCACCACTTTGTAGTTACAGACACAGCAGCAGATCTCTTGGGAGTTTAGTTATGTTTTGCACCTTTGAGATTTGCTACAGAAAGCTCAGCCACACACCTGTTTCTGCTCCACACATCATTCTGCAGCCACTTAAAACTCAGTGCCAGAACTCTTCTTTTTTAAGCAACTGTCAGCAGCATCAGTTCTTTATCTTGCTTTATTACAGAGAGAGGAGAAATAAATAAAATAAAGTATTTCTCATATTCAGGATACTCTTTCAGGGAGACTACATGAATCTATCTGAGGTAAAGTTTGCTAGAAAGACTCTGGCAGTGGTCATCCAGAGATTGGGGAGCAGAGAGTTCATGGATTTGCACAGTCCTTTTAAAAAGTAGGAATTAGTCAAATGAAGACAGAAAACATAAACCACCCAAAAGGTCAGCAATTGCAAAGCTCTGGAGCAGATAAAGTCCCAAAGAAATGGCAAAGGTTGTTCTATATATAGTTCTACACCTCTGGAGAAGGGGGGAGAAAGTCCTGTGCATGGTGCCTGCGAGGGCATAGAGCAGGCATGAGATCCTGCTTGTATTTTTCATGTGATCCAATCACCCTGACTACAATAGAGAAGGGAAGGGACAATCTGTCATTCTGTAAACACCCAAGAGGAGCTGAGTGAGAGACAGTGGGGTGTCTATTGTGAAAGCACAAGCGTGGGTAAATGAGGGAGAAATCAGGGGGCGGAATCTCCAGGGCTTTGTAATTCACCAGATGGAGGAGTCACCGTCCTCCTAAATCTTCATCTGAACATCTGAGAAGAGGCCAGATCATTCTTTGAGGAGCAAACTCAGAAGAGAACCAGGTTACAGGACACAGGTAGAAAGGGGGAGAAGATAAGAAAGAGTGAAATTATAAATTTCATAGTGCATGTTTGGGATGAGAGAAGCCTGTCAGATCTAACAGCATTGGCTGAGCGTTTACAGTACCAATGATGTCAGCTAGTGTAAACAGCATATCCTGTGTGCCAGCATGTGGCTCTGTGTTATCTAATTTTTACCATGTGTTCATAAGGTAGTGTCCGAGCTTCCTAGGGCTGTCCCAAAAGAGTTCCAAAAACTGAGAACCTTAAACAACAGACATACATTGTCTCACAGTTCTGAAGTTAAGGTTATTCATTCTTTCTGAGGATATGAGAGTTTGTTCCCAACTTTGTTTCTAGCTCCTGGTGGTTTTCTGATGACCCAGCATCTCTTGGCTTCTAGATTCATCACCCTGAGGTCTTCTCTCATCTGCAAATGATGGCATCATCCTTGTGTGTATAACTCTGTGTCCAAATTTCTCCTTTTTATAAAGATATCTTTCATATTGGATTAGGATCACACTATTAATTTCATCTTACTTAATGATCTGCAAAGACCTTCCTTCCAAATGAAGTTACATTCATATCTACTTGGAGTTAGGCCTTCAACATCTCTCAGCAGAGCATGCTTCAACTCACAACACATAAGGGACACAATTCCACCCATAAATTATTCTACAAGTGAGGAAACCAAGGCACAAGGAGACATCTTGCCTGTGGTCACAGGACTAGTGCCCTGAAAAGTGACTAAAATATGAGAAGAGGAATCACAGACAAATTCTGATAGAAGGTGCACATCCAGCAGACAGGCACAGGGTCCCACCAGGACCATCACGGACTAGACCAGACACAGATGCCTGGCCCAAGAGCAACTCGTCCACACACTTGTCACTGTTCTCTAAGGTGACATGTTGTAAAACTGCACTGTTCTTCAGGTGCTACTGTTCTTATACTGAAGAGTGGCTGGCAAGACCTATCAGGTTCTCCAGCTGGAGGAGAGACAAAGAGAAGAGAATTAGAACACTCATTATCCCTGCGTACTCAAACAGCAAAACAGAGACAAGCCAGAAAGTCTCAGGAAATGTAAGCAAGGTGCAACCTCAACTACCTAGAAGCCAAAGTAGATGGGGAGAAGAGAAACAGTGGTGGATATGAGCTGAAGCAATAGGTACAGAGACAGGGAGAAGTTGAGTCATTACAGAATCAAAGGAAACCTTGAGCTAGGGGATAGATAAGAGACTCTATGCCCTTCTCTGTGCCCAGCCTCAGCCCTCCAGTTCTGGGACTATCATGTGCAATGCAGTTTCTAGGACATGTGACTTCACTACTGCATTTTTGAGTGTGAAATTCCCACTCACTTAACTATACCTAACTCAACAAGCACAACAGATGAGGCCAGAAAGCCATAGAATAAACACTTTCAAGAGGCTCAGCTGTCAAGAGGAAAGAAGGACCTTGTTTCTGAGGAAATGCTGGGAAGAAGTGGGAGCGATGTTTTGCCATATTTAAATGCCAATGGAAATGGGCCACTAATCAAAGTGAGGATGAAAATTTTTCAAAGGAAAGAAAGCAATTGAAGGGGTGAAGTTCCTGAGGACACCAGCACCCAGGCAGAGGAAATAACGTGAGAGGGAAAGAAGGAAGAAGCAAAGATGCTGTGGATACACAAAAGTCTCTATCAGAATGCCACAGGGAAGAAGTTTTCTGTAATGGCTTCTATTTGCTGAGTGAAACTGGAGAGGAGATTACCCACCGAGAGGGAACAGGGAGGAGGCAGGCTAACAGCTTTGAAAGAGAGAAGAGTATTTGCAATAGTTGTTTCAGAAAATGACAGTAAGATCTCACAGAGAAAACACTACAGGATTACAGTTAGCCCCGAGGGCTCCACCGAGATCAAGGGCCATGAATTCGGGATGCCACTCAGCTACAATTTTATGTGATTTTCTCCAGCCTCATTCAGTGGGGCAGGACAAGCAGCAGAAACATTGGTAGTTGAGAATAATTCCAAGTTGAGGACAGAAGAGCAAGAGAACAAGAAGTTAAAGGAGTGAGGAAGAGAATGAGTGAAGAAATGAGCCATAATTCCTAGGCTGGATCCAGATGGAAGAAGATTGGCAGGGCGAGGAGGGAGAAAAGTGAGGACCAAGGAAATTCAGCAGCTCAAAAAATAGCTATTTGGGAGCAAGAGGGAAAAGTAGAGTGAAAGGAGCTTGAGGAGAATTAAAGATTGTATGTGTGTCTAAAAGCATCACATTGAGCCCAGTTAATCTGTAGTTAATACAAGCTAATCAAAAACTTAAAATATTTGAGAGTTGGAGAAGTTCTAGGTGATTGGAAGGTGCAGTTGTGACGTGTGTGTGTGTGTGTGTGTGTGTGTGTGTGTGTGTGTGTGTTCATCCTCCTGCTTTGGGGAATTTTCCCTCTATCATTCTCCATCGTCTTAGTGGAAAAGTTCATCTTCAGGCTTCAACCACCCCACTTCACTGGTCAGCAGTTTTCTTGAGAGTGGGTACAGGATTCAGGGGTGGAAATTCAGGGGTGTCTTCTCAGCTCATGAGTCATAAAGACCATCTTTTCCGTCAGCATGGATAAGCACTTCTGCAAAGGGAGAAAACAAGGCCAAAATGCAAAGACAAGCCAAATAAAGCAGAAATGAGAGATAGAGAGGAGCAAAAAGAAGCCAGACAACAATTTTAAATCCCTGAATCAAGGCATGCTGAGGCTAGCCACCACAGTTCTCTCTCAGGCTCATTGCATTACTTCCACTGCAATTTAGCGTGTGAGTGGCTGAAGCAAAGGGAGGGAAGAAAATATAGGAGAACTGAGCACTCCAGCATCTAAGGATGAGGTAACCTGGGTTGGCTTTATAGGCCACAAAGTCATCCAAAATGACTAGTATAACTTTTGCAAAAGTTTAAACAGGTAGAATAAACAGAATACCATTAGGTAAAACAATGAGAACTGATGGAAAATTATGCATTTCTTAGCAGGAGCTTCAAAAGAATGATGGTTTTCATACAAAGGTGAAAGAATGAATAAGAGAATGGCCATCATCTCAGGGAAGAAGCATCCAGATCCTACTTGCTAATAAGAACCTAAGTGGAGTGCATAATAAGATCGTTATTCCAAACTGGGAGCTGATTTCCAAGTCAAGGCTGAAAATTAGACTCCACTTCATTTTTTTTTTTTTTTTTTTTTTTTTTTTTTTTTTTTTTTTTTTTTTTTTTTAGGTTTTTTGAGACAGAGTCTCGCTTTGTAATTCAGGCTGGCCCTGAGCTCAGTCTCCAACTCATCACAGCAATCCTCCTGCCTCTGCCTCCCGAGTGCTGGGATTACAGGCGTCAGCCACCACGCCCGGCACTGTGGTATGTGGTACTGGTTGCTGCTGGGCAGTAGTCTCCACACCCAGTATAGGTATGTGGTTACCGGGGATCGAACCCGGATCCTTGCGCTTGCAAGACAGGCGTGGAACCACTGAGCTAAATCCCCGGCGCTAGACTCCACTTCTATGTCTTAAGTATTATTACAGTGTTGTATTAACAGCCCTTTAGCCCAGCATCCCTTGACCTTGCACCACTGATCTTCCTCTATAAAACATACTATAAAGTATAACCATAAATTCAGATAAATCATAGGCTTACATTTTTTCCAGACCTATTTTATGAATATATTTTGAGTCTTAATGACCTAAATGACATCCCAGTAACAACTTCATTTGTGTAGTTGGTAGTAGAGTCAGCACTAAATATTTTATGACCTTATCTAAAAATCACATCAACTTAATGCCAACTGTGGAATTAGTGTCACAGAGGGAAAATCAGCAACTCACTGGCATTTCAACAAGAAGGGAAATGGCTTCCCTAATGAACTCTCAACTTCTCCAAATGACAAATAAATAGTTAATGTGAATATGAACTATATGCACATACAGAAGTCATTTTCTAATCCAAATGCCCTCTCTACTAAAAATCTCCAGTGTTATATTAAAATATTTCAAATATCCCTGTATGCATTAAATACTGTTGTGTATATGTTTGAATCATATGGTAGAAGTATTATCTAAACATATATTTGGGTAAATGAATATAATAAAGAGAAAAAATAATACTAGCCACCAAGTGATTCTTACACATTTATTTTTTAAAATGATATTATTTAAAATACTTCAAGTATTGAAAGAAATACATTTGCAGAGAAGACAAATTAAATTTATTAAAGATTGTATTTGAAAATTAAAAATGGAGAAAATATACCAAAATATCCATTCCCAAAACACACCAATGATTACATCTCTTCTCTGGGGACATAATGAGGTCACTTCCTCCACTTAGGCAGGGGGTGGGTCCATAGCAGCAGCTGCAGCGTCCAGAGATTGTGGGGTTAGGATTAGGGTTAAGGTTAGGATTCAGGTCAGGGTTGGAGTTAGGATTTAGCCCGAGACAACAGGCATGTTGGGAGGCATTCTACATAATTCAAAGGAAAATTTATTTCATAATTAAATTATGCCAAAGACTGAAGCCCAATGCCTTCTTGCCCAAGATATGACTATCACATGGGGAAACATAACTTCACTTTGCCTCTGGTCACAAATTGAGGCCTCAGTGGTCCTGTGATACTGCATTGCTCAAGGAAGATTGCATCAGCTGAAGACATCCTCGTTCAAAACAGAAATGTTTCACCTGTGGAAAGGACTGACTCCTCATTAGCCTGCTATCTCATCCCACCTACTATAGTATACTATTATAATTGTAAGGATATTTTCCATCATCATAAGACCCTCATCAACCTAAGACCCTAATCAAGCTAAGATCCTCATCAAAAGGTCACTACCTACCGCCCATTAGTCACCTGATACTCCCTCCAATTACTGTGTGCACCTAATAAATAATGGCTAATTTAGAATGCTTTTATCTTTGCCCACTGAGACACTTACCTCCCAGACCCCTAAGTATTATGAAATTACTCAGATCTGTATTATCTGTCTCTATTTAGCCCTCATTATACCACCTTCTAGGCAGATGAAAGAATTGATTGGCCTCTGATATAGGCACACCCCTAAAAAGCTTCAGGCTACCCTCTGACCTCCCCTGGGTTCAGCAGGTGTCCCAGTCAGCTGGAGAGTGCACTTGCTACTAGAAGAAGGCAATTTACACTAGCCTTTCACATCAAGGAAGAAGCTGGACAGAGGGCCTGCCTCTCTGAGCCAAGCTGTGATCACCAGCCCTCTAGGGGTCTAACATCCACCATGTGTCACTCATTTGCTTTCATTTAGATTTTCATTCTGTCTTTTGCTCACCATTGACATTTATTAGGTAGCAGTGTCATTCAAAGAAGTTCTTCACTTTTAGTCCCATTTGATCACTTGCATTGGAGGCAAACCAAATTAGATGAGAACCAAACCAAATTTCCCCAGAAGGTCAACACTGAACCTAAGCATTGACTTTAACTCAATTCCTGTACAATTCAGTTTGCAACAAAAATTGGGAAAGAATTAAGTCTGTGAACAAGATACCACTGTATCTTAATATCACTGTATATTCTTAAATTTTTAATTATTGAAAGGAAAAAAACCAAATGGATATTTATTAAGCTTAAAAAATAAAATAAAAAAATAAAAAAATTAAATTAAAGAATGTCTTCTAAATTACGTCTACATTCAAGTTTAACAAATTGTTACAAGAATATTTATGTACTTTTTATTGAAAACAGATCAGATCTAGTCTAAAATTTCATAATTGAGTATTGTTTCTTTAATCTCTTTTAGCCTAGGAGCACCCCAGCTTTGTAACATTGACTTTCTGATAGCTCATAAAGAATAAGTTGTATATTTTTCATTTTCTCTTAATGTTGGGGTGTACTACATCTGCTGTTCATTCTTATAACACATTAGTGCTTCTGTAAGAAACCATAACAATCACATTTCATGTTGTAAAAATAGGATAACACATTTTCTCAGTAAAGTTTGCTTGGTTTGCTTTGGTTTTTAGGTCTTGGTGATTGAGCACAGTGCCTTCACACAAGCTAATTCTCAGTCCATCTCTTTTACTTTTTTATTTACAGATGAGATCTCCCTAGCTCATTAAGTTGCCCAGGCTAGGCTTGAATTTGCAACCCTCCTATCTCAGCATATCAGAGTATTGGGATTATAGGCCTGTGTCACCTTGTCCAGCTCTCATTGAATTTAAGAATATGGTTTCCTGAAAGATATCCATGCAACAGAAATTTTAAAGATGACAAATGACAGAGAGTTAAAATCTTTATCCTAGAAAAGTATCTTTCCTGTGAGGGTACTTGATCCATTGGTGAATAAAACAATATGGAATTTCTTCATCTTACAAGTTTGAGTTCATATAAACATTTTATTCTTAAAGTTCTGAGGTCAGGTAGGTGTAATGAAACATCTTTATAATCACTGCTGAAAACAGCAAGTTTCAAGCCAGCCAGGGAAACTCATGCAGACACTTTTTTAAAGAAAATAAATAAATAATTTTTTTAAAAAGACTGGGCATCTAGCTCAGAGGTGCAGCATTGCCTTCATGTGTGAAACCCTGACTTCAATCTCCAGCACAGGGAGAAAAGGTACTGAGGTTATCCCTGTTCAGATATTCAAAATTACCACCAGATACAGTCTGGTAGCAACATTTAAAACAAAGTTTCTTACTGAATTTCAGACCTCAATATATTATATCCAAATTAATTTCTTTGCTTTCTAAAGAATAAAAATGTAGAATACATTCACCACTTTGTTATTAGTTGCTTAGATGTCTTCCTTCTTCATACTGGCTGTTTTAGTTACTTTTCTTGTTACTGAAACAAAATTCCTGACACTCAACGATAGAGGGGGAAAGTTTATTTAGTTCATAGTTTGTAGAGGTTCAGTCCATAATCTGCTGGTGCCAAGGCAGAGTGTCACATGACAGGAGTATCAAAGAAGAGAAACAGTTCATGACACCCACATAGTAGCAAAGCAACAAGGGACCTTAACAGCATCTTTCTCTCTCATGTAACTTTTCAGACTTCTTAGAGTGGGTAGCACTTACATCCTTAATCCCAGTCCCCTCCAGGCTAGCCCCATCATGAATCAATCACATACTCTAGATTCAGCCACCTCTGAAGAAGCATGAGGCTTGGGGTTGGAGGGATCTAAACACAAGTCACAGCATTCCATCTTTGGCACCCTAAAGACTCGTGAATGTCCCCTTATGCAAAAAGCATTTAGTCTGTCTCCAAGAGTTGCCAATGTCCTAACAACTTCAACCTCATTGAAAAGTCCAAGCTCAAAGGCTCCTCTGACACTAACGGTAATCTCTTAGCTATAGCCCCAGTGCAAATGAGAAGAAATTAAGCATTTCCAACATTCAGTGGCACAAGATAAGAGGGTACAGGTATGGGACCAACACAGGTCCAAAATTCAGCAGGGCAAACATTAAATCCCACAGTTCCATTTCTACTCTTTGCAGCTTTCCTCTGACTTCTCCAAACTTCTGCAGTATCCACTGCACCTCAGAGTTTGCACTCACAGCTTCACACACTGCCTTCTCAAGGGCACACTGCCTGACCTCCTAGGCCTTCTTCTGAAATCTCGGTGTAAGCCTTCTTGACCCCACAGCTCATTCTTCGTCTGCCTAAAACCAGCACCAAATGAATGATGCCAAGGTCTGCTGTCAGATCAGTAGCCAAGCTTCTTTCTATCTTAGCTGTAAGGGTCAAGTGCCTGGATTGCTGAGTGCTTTGAACTCTGAAGAACAAACTAGGCTGCTACCATTCTAGAATATAATGCTCTAGGCCTTCTGAAAGCAAATTCTTTTTCTTTTCCAATTGTGAGGCTGAAGGGTGAGAGTCCTGCTGTTTCTTGTAATGCCCTCAGGCCATCTTTTCAATTCTCCTGCTTTTTCTGAGCAGTCAAGATCTCCTCTGTTCTACCTTTGCAGGTCAAAACTTTATTAGAGCTTTATTAGAGTTTCTTTTCTGGCCAGACTCAAAACATTTAAATCATTCTGCTGGGCTCTTTGCTACTGTCTGTCAACATAAATCTGGTAGCCATACCACCACTTCATTAGCCGTTTTAAGATTTACTCTGCCAGACTAATTAGTCCACTGACCTTAACCTCAGTCTCAGGAAAAGTCCCTGGACACAAGCAAAATGCAGACAGACCTTCTGCCAAAGCATAACACACATCACCTGGAGTCCAAAAGTCAGTTCAGTCCTTTCAGACAGATACCTCCTGAGCCTGGTCTTTACCAGCCTTCGGATCTAAACTCTGACCAGAATCTGCCATATAGCACAGCCTAAGGCATTCCAGCTCACTTCTTCAGTCAGCATCTCTGAATCTTTTCTAACTTCCACTTTCCACAAACCAATTCCAAAGACTCTTGAGGCAAATGCCCAGGTAATATCTTAACAACAACCCCACACATTCCAGATTCAGCCACCTCTGAGAAAGCATGAGGCTTTGATGGGTCATCTAAGCACAAGCCATAACACTGGCGTTTCTACAACCAAGATTCAGGAGAAAATCAGGTCATAAAGTAGAAGAGGTTCAGCCCTTGAGGCAGAGCCAAAGTGCTGCACAGCCTTGCCCCATTACCAACTAACAGCCACTTCAGGTGCCCAGACATATTGTACAATAAAAGCACTAAAGCTCCTCCACATCCCCTTTGTCTGATGATTACAGATTGTATACAGATATTGAATTGTCATGTAAAGAGGTAAAAATTTTATGTGTCAAATAAAAATAAAAGTATATATCAAAAATAATTTTTAAATAGTTTCTCCATGTGGTCATTATGAGAATTAAAGTGACTAATAAAATATCAACTCAACATTTGCTAGCACTTGGAGATCAAAAATGTTAATCAACCATTCCATTAGTCTCCAAGTCCTAGCAAATTAAATACTAAGTGTTTTCCATTAGGAACATTTATCTAGACTGGCACCTTGAAGCTCCTTCTCTGCCAATGATGCATTCTCACTATGTTATCAAATTATATAATATTCACATGCTGATCAAAATTCAAAAATATGAAGCACTTGTGAAACTGAGACATGAGTTCATCTCTTAGCTCCACCCTCCTCTAGAAAGAACAGGGTTCAATGGAGAAGCTTCAGGGGTCCTTGCAGATGTCTATCCTGTCCAGTGGTCATATCCTTGAGACAGGCACAAGTCACAAAACGATGCTGATGTGAATGGATCAGTCTTTCAAGACATTTGATGATCTCATAGTCAGGAAGAGCCAGGTTGGTCACATTCAGGCCTAGCAACTGGGAAACAACTTCCCTGAAGTCCATCAGCTGCAACAGCAAACAGAAACAAATTAACAGGGAAGGCAAACATGCCAGCTACTGCTGAGTCAGATGCAATAACAACAAATCCTGGAAAATTCAGACTTTCATGACATACAGATAACCTACCCACTTTAGCCTTTTTCTCTTACTAAGACAAGGAGAAAGCCTGCTCAACTACTTCTCCTCAGGTATTAATCTTCAGCAGTTTCATAACTACCTATGAAATTCTGATGAGCCAATTGATGATGAATTGGATACTAAGTCAAGAACCCCAGGGAAGCAACCAGAAATGAGATTCTGGTCTCACTAAGACTCATTTTCTCTCCAGGTGGGTTGCATTAGCCAAATACTTACCTGCCTAGAATTCGGCACAAACAAAATGATGACTATGCACACACCCTGCACACTAGAGAGCACTACACAAATGTCGCATCAGTGGGTGATGACCACTTATGGATTGGAATTTCACCAGGGAAGTGAACTTCTTAAACCAAAGGAACAACAAATGGCAAAAAAGAAAAAAAGAGAAATTCTAAATGATTATCAAATCTCATCACAGATTACTACATGACAGACCAAAACATGGTTGTCTGGGGCCACATCAAGAGAGCAACACTGGGTGTAGTGATCCTAGCACACTGGGAGCCTATGGCAGGAGGATTGTAAATTCAATCCCAAGCTGAGAAATTCAGTTATCAGTAAGACTCTGACTCAAAATAAATTGATTGCAAAAGGCTGGAGACATAGCTCAGTGCAAAGGCTCTGAGGTCAATCCCCACTTCCACCAAAAGTTGGGCAGGATCCAAGGAAAATGGTTAAAGTATGCTTCAGACCCCTTTGATTTCTCCTAGGCTGGTTTCTGTGGTTCTAAGGCTAATGCAGAAGCTCGTGAATCAGAGCTATCTTCATACACATCAGTAAGATACCTTCCACCTAGAAAAGGCATGATCCAACTGGAAGATGGAGTTATCTTAAAGAGCACCAGCCAAGTGTCCTCACTTAGGCTCATTCACTCCCCAGACATCCTCCATTCAGAGTCCAATTTGAACAATGTAACATTCTCTCCTCCCACTTTGGTTAGGATGTCCGAGCACTCCCCAGACCTTCACACTACAATGTGATGGTATCGGGAGGTGGGTTTTTGAGAACTGCTTAGGTTTACATAGGTGGTGTGGCGTAAACCCCATCCTGGGGTCAGAGTCTTTGTAAAAGAGGCCCCAGAAGATTTAGCTCAGTGGCTCTCATGCCTGCCTAGCAAGTGCAAGTTCCCAAGTCTGTTCCCCGGTAACCCCATACAACAATGTCGGGTGTGGTGACTCACACCCACCAGCAATCAGGGCCACACACCACAGTGCCAGGCGTGGTGGCTCATGCCTGTAATCCCAGCACTCGGGAGGCAGAGGCAAGAGGATTTCTGTGAGTTCCAGGCTCATCTGACCTACATAGTGAGCTCAGGACCAGCCTGAACTACAAAATGAGACCCTGTCTCAAAAAAAGAGGCCTAGAGTGTTGTCTTGTCCTCCATCTTCTCAGCAAGAAGCTATCATCTCTCTACCAGATGTACTTTCTACTAGCACCTTGATCTTAGACTTTCCACCCTCCAGAACTCTGAGAAGTACTTATTTTGTTTATAAGCATCCTGATTTATGGTATTTTATTATAGCACCTAACACACCAAGACACCAACCCAGTCTCCCAGATAAAAAAGTTTCCCTAGAACTTTCCCATCCTTTTGAACAAGGTCAATGATCTTAATTCCTGAGACGTTTCCTTTTTGAGAACATTTGCTTGCAGAGTTTGGCTTTCCCCAGCTCTGCCTGACACATGGGCCAAAGTAGAGGCAGCCAAAGAGGAAAACAAAATCCCAGGACCAGAGTCCACTCGCTGCCCTTTGAGCTGCAGCAAGAGAGTGACATGAGAGCCAAAGGCACTGGGGGTCAGGCTGCCCGGGACATATTTCTTTATGCCTGACCTGATGTGCTCACCAGATAAACTGCTCCTCCTTGCAACTGGCTGGCCAATTAATACTTTTTTATGGCTTACATCTGTGCTCAGTTGACCATGTGTCTGGGTGACACTGTTTGAGATGGGAGACTATTTCCTGCAACTGATCTCTTCAAGAGATAAGCATCTCCCCCAGGCTTAAGCCCTGCCGAACGTTAGAAGATCTGAGATGATGCGAACTCCAGAGGCGATCACCAAACATCATAAAAAACCTCACCACCACCGGGCCCTGATTGCTCATTTCCTTTCCACTGCTTTGATTTTTTTTTAAGTCTTTTTCTCTTACAACCTATGCCATGCAGTTATGAATTGCTTTTCTTAACACAGTAAATCATATCAGTCCATGCCAGAAAGATGTCACAAGGCAGGCAGGTGGATTGAAGTGGTACAGAAAACCTTACAGATTGTCTTTGAAAAAACATGTGAATGATGCTATCATTGGCAGCAAAAAACTAAAAATGGAATGACTCGAAGAAGATTAACACATCCCTTGTGCAAAGATGACACACAGAGCAGTGAAGGAGCCCAAGTCTTCTAACTGCCGAGCCTTTGAATTGTCCTGTCACTTCAGAAACAAAATTTCAGCCCCAGATTTGCACCTACCTGTTTTTCTCTCTTTTCTGCTTCTTCCAAAGACTTTTTTAGCGTCTTCATTTCACTGGTTACCACTTCTATCAGGCTTCTTGCCCTTTCCCTCTCCTCTTTAGCCTCAAGCTCTGCAGTACCCAATTCTGACTTGACAGACATGAGCTTTTTCTCAGCTTTCTCCTTCATCTTCTCTAGTTTGTCTCTAGATTTATTTAGATCTTCAATGGCTTGGGTCTGTTCCAAAGTTTTAATCTAAAAAGTCAGGAAAATTCAGATGATTTCTTCTGTATTTATTTAGGAAAACTGTATAAACACAAGGATTCAGAAGTCAATGAAATTGGCTTAACATTTTTATGACTAAAGAATAGGATTTATCTCAAACAAATACAAAGATTTGCTAAACATTATGTGTTAAATGGACACCACGTAAAACAGCTACAGTTCACAAACAACATACTAGAGTACACTTATTTGGAAAATCAAAGAGGGAAGATTGTAGACAGCATGATTTTCGAGTGAGATTAAAATAATACTCACAAGTAAGTTGTATTTTCTGCCATACCACTTGGCCATTGATTCTCGCAGGTAAACACTAGAAGGGGCAGAATATCCCCTGAAGATGTCCACAGGGAAGCCCCACCTACATCTCCTCAGCAAGTCTTAGTCATTACTATGAGGCAAACCTTGAGCAGCCATTATTCAGAGGTGTCTTCTGACCTGACCATAAGTGTGGGACGTAGAAGACGGTCACCAAACCATGGCGAGCAAAGGGGTAGGATGGTGGCTCCTGCTGAGGAGTTATCCCCAGCTCTTAAAGCCAAAACAGAGCATTCCAAATTGAGTGTCAGGAACCTTTTCATAATTACTATATTACTTAATATTATACCAGAATTGCTTAGGAAAGAATTTAAATTTTTTTTAAAAAAGATGAAATTCTGATATAATTGACAGGAGTAAACTTTCAAACCAATGTTCTAAGTGAATTAACTCAGATATTTTAAAAATTGTGTAATTCTTCTTATATAAGTTATCTAGGAAAGAATAATTGATAGACAGAATAAAATAGAAGTTACCAGGGTCTAAGAAAAGAGGGCTGGAAATTATTCTTTGATCGGCATGGGCTGTAGCTTGGGATGACAAGAAAGTCTGGCTTTAGTGGTGGTGGTGGAGGTATGGCACTGTGGATACCCTTTACTCACTGAAATATACACACTTAAGAATGGAAAAGTTGGGGGCCGGGGAGTTAGCTCAGTGGTTCCGGCGCCTGTCTTGCAAGCACAAGGGCCCGGGTTCGATTCCCCGGTAACCACATAACAATACTGGGTGTGGAGACTCAACCCAGCAGCAACCAGTACCACATACCACAGTGCCGGGCGTGGTGACTCATGCCTGTGATCCCAGCACTCGGGAGGCAGAGGCAGGAGGATTGTGATGTGAGTTTGAGGCTGAGCTCGGGGCCAGCCTGAACCACAAAAGCGAGACCCTGTCTCAAAAAAAAAAAAAAAAAAAAAAGAATGGAAAAGTTGGCATATTTTATGTTCTGAGTATTTCAACACAATGAAATTAAGGAATCAGAAGCCATTTTGTACAGATGCAAATATTTTTAAGTGACTTTTCTTCTTCTGACAGAAGGTCTCCCTACATAGTTCAGGCTGGCCTAGAACTCACTGTGTAGCCCAGGCTGGCCTCAAACTCGAAATGAAGGTCCTGCTTCAACCTCCCAAGTCCTAGGATTATATGTGGGGGCCACCACTACATCTGGCCTTAAAAGACTTTTAAAATAAATACAAATGAGCCATCGCTTAATACTTATTAGGGAGGCTAAAATAAAATGAAAGGCAATAACAAACTCTAAAAAGATGGGAAGATCACTGGAATGCGCATACCCTGCTAGCTGGAATGGGAAATGGTGAGGCTGCTGTTCAAGACAATTTGGCAGTATTCAAAACATTAAACATAGGGTTACCCTATGACCCAGCAGTTCTACTCCTAGTTATACACCCAAGAAAACTGGAAAAAAATGCTCACACAGAAACCTATACACAAATACTCACAGAAGCACTACTTGTAAGTACGCAAAAACTTAGGCATCAAGTGGTGAACGGAAAAAATAGGATACAGCTGTACAAAGGAATGCTATTTAGTAATAAAGAATAACAGTACTATAGCATGCTGCAACATAGATGAATCTTACAGACATCGTGCCAAGGGAAAGAAACCAATTACAGGAGACTGTATGTTATATGATTCCATTTATATGGAAGAGCAGGAAGAGGTCTGAGGAATGCAGAATGGAGGCACAGGTTGTGTAGCAATGCAATGAGAAAGAAAGCCAGTGGAGGAAACATACTGTAAATTGTTGCTGCTCCTGATAAATGAGAGCTGTGTGTGTGTTTTGGTTGAGGAGGGTTGGTTTGGTGTGGTTTGGTGTTTTCTGAATAACAACACAGGTAAGAATTACCATTTAGCTGTTGGACTGCTGGAGATGTACTGATGAGGGGTTAAGTAACCCACTTATACGGATTGAATATGGATACTACTCTAACATCTGTACCCAGCTTCAGGCTTGCTTACCTTCACTGTGTGTGAGCATCGGAACAGGATCTCAAGTTGACTTGGGCTCAAATCTGAAAGTTCTTATGAACCCAGTGGAAAGTCCGAGGGGTAGAAGGGCAGACACTATTCTAATTTAGAATTAGGATGCAATGTAATGATATATGACTGCTTGGAGAACCATCTCGTGTGACAATATAGCCTGGGTTGAATGCACACTAAACTCATAAACTATAAGCCAACAGCCGGTTTTACCTACTAGAACCCACATAGCTTCCTAAGACACTGAATTCCTTTTGTTTTGGTTTGGATGTTTGTGTCCCCCAAAATTCATATGTTGAAGTCTTAACTAACTGAGGAGTTGATATTATTAAAAGGTAAGATCTGAGGAGTCATCAGGATGAATGCCCTTCAGAAGAGAGGTCTCAAAGAGCTCCCCTGGCCATTCCACCACAGTCACAGCTAAAACACAGCAAAGTGGCATCTATGGAATAGAATGTAGGCCTTTGCCAGGTGGGAAATCTTCTAGCATTTTCCTAGATGCAGAACAGGAAAAATTAAATTTATATTTTTTACATGCCACCCCCTTTATGTATGCTACTTTGTTACAGCGGCCTAAGAATAGGACAGACCCCACTTCCTGTCTGAGCCCAGAACCCCTCCTCTGGCCATGTACCAGCAAGCCTTCCCAAATGCCCTGTTGTACCTGCACCTCATTTGCCAGCGCCCTTGTCCTCCTACAGGCCTTTTATCTTCTATCCCATGAGGGCCCAAGAGCCCCTTTTTCTCTCCCAGTGGGAGCCTGACAGTTGTCTCACAGCCGGTGATCACACAGGTTGGCACACAACTCCACTCCTTGCAGGATTCAGAGCCACCTGAGCTTGGGCCACCTTCTGGCTTTTTCTTTTCTTTTCTTTTCTTTAGGTTTTTTTTTTTTTAATTATCTTTATTGGTACATTAAATATACACATCATGATTGTCTTTAGGTTTTTTTTGAGACAGGGTCTCGCTTTGTAGTTCAGGCTGGCCCTCAGCTCAGCCTCCAACTCACATCACAGCAATCCTCCTGCCTCTGCCTCCCGAGTGCTGGGATTACAGGCGTGAGCCACCACGCCCGGCACTGTGGTATATGGTACTGGTTGCTGCTGGGTGTGAGTCTCCACGCCCAGTGTTGTATGTGGTTCCCGAGGATCGAACCGGGGTCCTTGCGCTTGCAAGACAGGTGCGGAACCACTGAGCTAAATCCCGGGCCCCTGGCCTTTTCTTTTCTCTGTGGCTGGTGTTGCTGCTATGGCCGACCTGGGTCCTACTGGAGAATCAAAGGATCCTTACGGAAGACCATTATGCAGAGCATGTGATACATCTTCATCAGCAAAAAGATGCTTATTAACTAAAGAGGGCCTGGAGATCCTTGAGAGCAGAGACCATCTCCAGAGGTTTAGTTTTGAAAATCAAAGACACTCATGAAATCCTGCCTTGTTTCCACTGCCAGGCTGACCTAATGGTACCCTGCTCTGGCCACCCCCTTCTTAGGCCACCTGTCCCTCAGAAGCCAGCCCTGCATGTGAGCTCCGCCCCTAAGGGGATGCAGGGTGGAACTCCAGCTTGGAACCCAAGAGTGTTTGGCTGCCACTGAGAGCCCTCAGGACTTCAGTACGCAGCGTTTACAAAGTTAGATCTGGCTCTTGTGTTCAGCTTTATTTTCTCAGGCCTAAAACCCATCCTTGAATTTCTACCAGGACTTAATTTCCTCCTCATCTGTAAATTTAATCTTAAACAGTGACTGTGGGGCACAAGAGCATGGTGGTGGTTTATAAAGGTGATATTGGGCCTTGTTTTTTAATTTAACTGCTGTATGTCTCTGAAGTCTGGGAAATGCCATGCTGTGTGGCCACACAGGAGCTGGCTGGCTGGCATCTGGGCTGTGGCAGGTGCACCTGCAGCCCTGGGGCACACAGAGAGGGAGGGTGGGAACCACAAGTATGCAGCTCTCCCAAAGGGAGAAGACAGGAGTCCTCAGGATATCGAGAGCCCTGTTGGAAGGACAAAGGATGGAAGTGGTGCCTGGTTTTCCGAGACTTGAGCTGTCGTGGAGGTGACTGTTCTTTCTAGGGAACGTATTTTAAGCATGGAAGCTGGTCAAGGGAGGGACTCTCTGAAGTCCGTGGAGATTGGAGCCCTGGCCATAACTGTGTCCTCAGATCGCTCTGGCAGCACCTGGGCAGAAGCACCGTGGTACTGAACCCAGTCGTGAGGTCCCCGCCCCGGTCAGGACTCCCTGTGAGGCTGTACATCGGACCCTACGCTGTTCGCGCTCCCTGACTGAGGCCCGGCCCCAGCCGCACCCGTACTCTGACCTGCGGGCGCCTCTCGGTTATTCTCGCGCCTGCCAGGCCCTGCTAGACAGCACCCCCTGGCATTATATAATGCTTCTTGAATGACTGTGTTTTGTTATCTTGGAGACAGGTTCCTCTTTCTCTCTTTCCTTTTTCAAAAGTCCAGAGGATGACAACCAGTGACAGTCACTAAGTGTTCCTCACTGACAGGGCTGGGCCCGAGGCGGTGGCAGCCTTGGCAACAATTCAGCCTCTGCCAGTTG
>PVIR01003224.1:0-91835 GCA_004026965.1 Petromus typicus
ACCCGCCAGGCCCAGGCTGCAGTTGGCAGCAGCGCTACCGCCCCCTGCCGGCGGTGCTCAGGCGGCGGCCGGAAGCCACGCCCGGGCCCGGAGCCTCGTCCGCCCTCTGCTTCATCCCCGCCCGGCCGGGCGTCAGGGCACTGCGTCGGGCGTGGGTCAGCCTGGGCGGTGGTTAGAGGACCCGGCTCTCCCGCTCCGCCTCCTGGCGTGCAGAGGCAGCGAGACCGTCTTTTGGGTCTGGAAAAGATCCCTCCCCTGGCTGGAGGCGGAACCCCTCCGGGCCCTGCGGCCTCCCCGAGATGGGCCGCCCCGCACTGCGCACCGACGCCCTCTCGTGGCGGCTGCGAGCATCGCGGGCGCCCCCGCCGCCGCCGCCCACTGCAGCCGGCCTCGCCGCGGGGTCTTTTATCCCAGGGAGCGTCTCCAGCTGGGTTCACCCGGGTCGGGCTGTGCTCCTGGCTTACTGCTAGTGAACGGGAAATCTTGTGAGCGTGTGTGTGTGTGTGTGTGTGTGTGTACGTGGAGGGGCTGGGGAGGGGGAGAAAGGTGGGTAAAGTACCTGCAAAAGCATGTTGTTTGTGATGACCGGATAATGGGGGGAAGGAAGGGAATAGGACAAATAGAAAAGATCACACAGCAGCAGAGCAGTGACGGGGGCGAGGCCGAGACTGAGGACGCGGGAGGGAGCGTGGAGCTCAGGGGAGGGGCCCGCGCGAGAGGGCGCGACCCCCGCGCAGCCCAAGTCGCGTTTCCGTTTCGGGGAAGAGAACCTTGTGGACATCGCAGCGCACCCCGTCCTGTTTCTCGCTCCCTCCTCTGTGGAAGCTGCTGGAAAGACGCTTCCATTTTGCTTTCTGGTTTTAATATTCCCGCGTCCCCCATGTCACTTAAGATTGTGAGCGGCGGGGCGATGTGCGCCACGCGCGTCCCGGTGCGCGCAGCTCCTCAGCTCCTGCCTCGCCGCCGCTGTCAGCACGTCTGACCCTTATGTCCCAGCCTGTCCCCTGCCCTGACCCTTGCCCGCCTCCCTGGCCCTCCGGGAGACCGACCAGCGCTGCTCAGGGTTCGCACCCACCATCACCAAGCACAAAAACAAAGGCCCAGCAGCCACAGTGACCACAAAAAATGAGTTCTTTTGAATCACATCTCTAACTTCTCAATTAATCTCTTTCATTTTCTCTCAAAGAACAAAAGAAAGAGAGATTTTTCAGAGCCCGGTTACCTTCCACGACCTACAAGCTGTGAAAAGGAATCTTCTAGACTCGGGCCTTCGTTACTGTTTTGACGTTACCGGCCTTGTTCCAGGTTTGGGGAGGCGGGTCGCGTTTAGAAAGCCCGGGCAAGATGATGAAAACTGTTTTGGCAGGAGAGAAACCATTGCATATGGGCGTGGGCCGTACTGTCCAAACTCACTTACCACAACAAATGGTCTCGTGAAAATGTTGTGGCCAACACGGAGTATTCGCCATATTGAGCAATATTTCCCTTTCTGTACGATTGCACGGGGCTGGGGGGCAGCTGGGGTCACCCACAGGAAACTCTGTAGAGCACCCATACTTGGAATTTGATCTTCATTCTGCGAGCCAAGGATACTTGAAGACAGAGATCCAGTTTGGAATGAAACCAGGTTTTCATTTGGGTCAATGGATTGTAACGCAGACAGGAAAGAGAAAAGAAAAAATGCTTCGCGACTCCAAAATGCAAAACAGTCATAGGAGGGGAACTGAGTCATTTCTCTTTGATAACCTGTTGTGATGTTCAGACATGTGTTAAATAGAGACACGCTTTGTGGACTTAGAAGACGCTCCGTGGAGTGAGACAAAGCAATGCTGAAAAGCAAAAGGGGCTGACCTGGCTCATAGCTAGCGATGGGTCTCCGGCAGGTACATGACTGTTCATCGGGTCATGCGGGGTCGCAGGGATTGGCCTTTGCTACCTATTTGTAAGATCTTGACTTTGATTCCCATTACTACCCGCAAGCCCTGCTCAGCCAGGGCCACTCAGTGCCTGCTCTGCTGCAGTGCTGCAGAGAGCTTGCCACCAAAACTTCAGGGACTCTGCGAGTCCTGTGTCAGAGGGGTTGGTGACAGGAACCTGCCCAACTATAGTTTCCAGCAATAGTAGAAATGAGAGAGAAATTTTTACTTATGTGTGTATTTTATATGTTAATATAAGAATAAAATCTCACAGTACATACATTCTTCATTCACACACACACACACACACACACACACACACACACACACACACACACATCTATCCAATATTTCTTATGTTACAAGGCCCAGAGACAGCCTTCAAATTTAGAGAATGTCTTTACAGTTGGCATGATCCTGTGGTTGCAAAAACATATTAAAAAAACCTTACACAAATCTGTGAATTGCTCTTTGTATTAGCTTCTCAGGGCGTCCATAGGAAGCAATCTGGGTGGCCTAAAATATGGACAGTATTTCTCACAGATTCTGGGGCTGAAAGTCAGAAACCGAGATGTTGGCAAGTTTAGTTTCTTCCAGGGCCTCTTTTCCTGGGCTGCTTATGGCCACTTCAGGCTCTGTCCCCATGGGCTCATGTCCAAAGTTCTCTTTCTCTCCTTTCATGGATATTGGTCATATTGAGGGAGGGTTTAACTTATGACATATTTAATCCACCTCCTTCTTTAATGGCAGCCATATTTCCAAATATAGTCACTTGCATTCTAAGGTTTGTGGGAAGAAGTTAGTCATATAAAGTACAGAGGACCCAATGAGATCTAGAACAGTCTCTAAGGATAGTCATACAAGCTACTGGAAGTTCTCTTTCCAAGTCCCACAAAAGTAGAGAAAGTGACATTCACATTAGATGCAGGAGGCCCAGAGGCTCAGGAATTCCATTACTGAGCTGGCGTATACCTCAAGCAAGACTTAATATTCTAAGACTTAGTTTCCTTTTCAGGTGAAATGCTGTCTAGCTGTTGGTAGTCCCCCATTCACCATCAAGACACGAAGTTTTTAGTGCTCGAGCACCTACGTAATTAGTGAAAGGAATTCTGTCAAAGTAGATGTGTTGCTTGAGTGCAGAGCATTTTTCTAATCTTCTAACTGGCGACTTCTCCTGGCATTAAGACGTAGGGTGGTGGTGAAGACAGAGCTCTGCCAAGGTGTGCAGATCTGAGTTTGAGCCTCAGTCCATTCACTTCTAGACGTCGTCCACATCCTGCTGCTCTACAGAGCAGTGGTGATTTAGGCTGTGAAGGAGTTTTGTGGCTCCTGGCTCTGCAGGCCGGGGACCCCAAGGTTGAGAGACTGGCATCTGGCGAGGGGCTTCTCATGACAACATCGCCCTGCAGGATGAACTGACTCTGGGGTGACAGCATAAAGCCCTTCACTTGGCCCCCGAGGCCCGATCTCTGATTAGGTCTCACTTCCCAACATTGCTGCTCTGGAAAGGAGGTTGGGGCAGACATGCTCAAACCACAGCACTTCTATTGGAAATGTAATTTTGAAAAATTTAGTTTCTTATTATATAGTAGAGGGATTAAGAATATAAATGACTGGACAGAACTCACGTGAAAATTAAGGAAGATAATGGATATCAAAGACCTCGCTCACAGATCTGTGTCTTAGTTACCCGATTCTGCTCAGGCCAAATGGAAGAGACTGACGTATGTCTCCCTGTTAACTGACTGACTTACGGATCCCCATTGGCATCCTCCTAGCAGACATGAGCTCTCAGAGAATAGGAGCTTGCTTGCAAGCAGCAGGTGGAGGGTTCAAGAATGAACTACCAAGTGCTAAAACAGCACAGTGACGGTCACCTGGGTAGCCCCACCTCTCCTGTCTTTTCCTCCGCTCCCACGAACTACTTGTTCATGACGGGGAAGCTGTCTTAGATCCCTATTTGCCCACATTTTCCAGCCAAACTTCACATCATGCCATCATCCAGTCATCAGTAGGGGACATCAGTAATGCTTTCTGTCCTTCTCCTTGTCACTGTGAATTAGTTCCTTTGATACCAACATAACTCTATTTCATGGTCTTTTTTTTTTTTTTCTCTTTTTGCGAAAAGGATAAAAGATTCAGCAAATGCTATAGATGCAGGAGATTTTTAAGTGAGACTAAATGCGCCAATTAATGCTAATGAGACTGCTGTTAGCATGTGATATTCTTGGTGTTATAGTCACGCATCGTGGGCTTTGGAGCTCAGTTTGTCCAACAGATGCTGATCTTAATGGCCACATTCTCTTCCCAGGCACAAGTTAGCTTTAGTTAAATGTACCATTAAAAATAACCATTTAAGATGTTAATGAAAACTGTGGTGGTAACGGGGGGAGATTTTGTTTTAACCTCTGCTTTATTATTTCTCGTTTTCCAAAGGTCTTAGGGAAGGTGAAGAGCGAAGGGCCTGTGAAAGGTACTTTAAACCAGGACAGTCAGTATACAGTCTCTCACTGCAGCCCTGTATTGTCTATGCAAACCGTTTTGGGAGACTAATTCTCCTTGGTTCTTATCTCACCTTTCTTCTCTATATGCTTTCGGTGTATGAGACAGGATTATTTAATTAAGATCCACCATAGTCCAACTGGCTCATAAGCAATGATCTTATTTTCCTGACCGTGTCGTTGTTCTACTGCGAATTGGAATTAAAGAAGAGGAAAGACAGGATGTCGCTATTAAGAACAACAAGTCTTTATAGAGAACAACTGATTCAGGCTCCTCACTGGGAAATAGAATGTGGAATATAAGGGGTGGATGTGTCTTTTTAGATTGTGTCACTGGTTATGCTCACAGGCAAACTGTGCACGTCTTAGAACATGGGGGTGCGGTGGGAAGGAGGGGTAAGTACAGGAACGTTCCTGTCTCAGAGTACCCTATATATTTAGCAAGAATAAGCCATGTAGTTCAGGCTGGCCCTGAGCTTACTATGTAAGCCAGGCAAGCCTCAAACTCTCAGAAATCCTCCCCACTCTGCCTCCAGAGTGCTGGGACTACAGGTGTGAGCCACCACACCTAGCATTGTAGTATGTGGTTCTTATTGCTGGTGGGTATGAGTCTCCAGGCCCAGCATTATTGTATGTGGTTACCGGGTATCGAACATCAGAACTTGCATTTGCAAGGCAGGGGCCAGAACCACTGAGCTAAATCCCCAGCCCTGTCCGTTTATTTCTTGTCTGGCCTACATGAAGTTCCAGGCCTGGCTAGAAGTCTGGAACAGCGACGCTGGGCTGGGCCTGGAGAGAGCTAAGTGGAGAAGGTTGACTAGACCCAGATCGTGTTTGTAAGGAGTACACAGCCCAACTCTGGTGCACTGAGGAAATGATTTTATCCAAAGAGAGTTCTATTTCGTCTTGGTGAGTCTCCTGGACTGTGAGGCTTTTTCTTGCATTTGTTTTGCTCTCCTTTGTGAATCTGCTCCAATATTAGTATTGCATCTCTGGATAAATCAGTGCTACTTCAAGGCTCTACAATATCATGATTACTGGTATAGAGCCGCAGCAGGGTTTTCTATGTTAAGATAAGAGGGAAAACTCAGCACTGTAGGTTGAGTTAATTGGCAAAAGACAGAAAATAAGGAAAGGACAGAGACGTCTCATAGTCTGAAGGTGTGGAATCTGTGTCTGGACAGAGCCTGTGCTCACATCAGCTGAGAGCACTGCAGAGGTCTAACCACTGACAGCGAATGGCAGCTGCTGACGCCAGCTAGACAAGTTCTGGGCTACAAATGCAGTGTGGCTTTAACCAACCAGCCTGTTCTCCTATTCTTGGGCTTCTGATTCCTATGCCTCTGGTGTCTGTTTCTCCTAGTAGGAACATCTTCTTTGTATGGAAATAGCCTAAGCCAGAGATGCTGAGAGAACTAGGAAACTAGTAAAAGTCAGACGAGTTTTCTTGCTTCACCTGGGGTGATGGACATGGATATGGTGAGCAGGTATAATGACCCAAGTGAACATAACACAGCTAGTCGGAACTTCACATGCTAGTGCTATCTAGAATAAAAATGAGTGTTTTATTCACCTCTTAGACTAAAAATGAAGGTTTTATTTGGCAAGCTCAAGACTAGTCATTAATGCTTTCTCATTGAGATCAGTTGCATTTATAAAAAGGGATTACAGCTGGATGTGATGCCCTATGCCCTTACTCCCAGCACTCGGGAGGCTGAGCCCGGATGATCACCACACATGTTGTAAGGCCAGCCTGGCCTACACAGTGAGTTCAGGCCAGCCTGATCTACATAGTGAGAGTCTGGCTCAAAACAACAACAAAAGTGATTTGATTAGATGATTGCTCCCCATGGGGTATTCTCAGACACAGTTCCAGGGCTTATCATGTATCCTCATAGTTTGAGGTCATTTTCTTCCTAGGACAACATTTTTTTTTTTTTAGGTTTTTTGAGACAGGGTCTCGCTTTGTAGTTCAGGCTACAAAGTCCTGAGTCCTGAGTCCTGAGCTCAACCTCAAACTCACATCACAGCAATCCTCCTGCCTCTGCCTCCCAAGTGCTGGGATTACAGGCGTGAGCCACCACCCTGGTACGGTGGTATGTGGTACTACTTGCTGCTGGGCGTGATTCTGCACACCCAGTATGGTATGTGGTTACCGGGGGATCGAACCTGGGTCCTTGCGCTTGCAAGACAGGCGCCAGAATCACTGAGCTAAATCCCCGGCCCAACCTAGGACAGCATTTTGACAGATGAAGGGTCCTGTGGCTAGTTAGTCTGAGGAAGAATTTAAGAAGGAAGGTGAAGAGAAAGCTTTTCCTCTTCACAGAAACAGCCAGTAAGATTTCATTCTTGTAATTGTAGGCAGCCACATTTTCCATGTCTGTACAACTTTTTTTCTTTTGCACAAAAGGGAAGCATCTACTTTTGTTTTATGGATTTAGCTTCTGAAATCTGCTATATCTATGATGAAATCATAATAATTATTAGAAAAGCAATTCTGCATATGATAGATTTGTTGGACAAATTGGACACAGCTTAATCTAGTTTGACAAGTACAGTACTGTTAGGTCTGAGAAGATCATGGTGGTGAAAAATACAAGGTCCTTTACTTAAGATGTTAGAGTCAGACTCACTTTCTGAGCAGCTCCTGATGCTGTTTCCAACTTTATAACAGGTGAGTATAAACAGAGTGGGGAATGTGGTTGTAAAAGAATTAATTTTAAAGCCTCAAGGAATATTGACCTGTTATTCTTGGAACTTCCGTGGCTTAGAGAATAAAGAACCTCAGGCCATCTGGAACAACTTAGATTCCAAATATTTTTTGTAAGATTGGTAATGACACATACATACTAAAACCTTTGGCTTGTCTTTATTCCGAGATCGAGGGAGTGATTCCTTGAGATTTTTCCAAGTGAGAGTTGTTTGTGGTTCAAGTTGAATCTTTTGGGTTTCATACTTATGTCAGTGGGATGACTCTTGTAGGACTCCTAACTGGTTTTGGCAAAAGAAATGACTCAGAATGGTCATGGACAGGCCCACTACAAGTCCAGCCATGTGGTTGGAGGAGTTGGGTTTTGAGTCCAGTGACCTCAGGTAGGGATGGGGGGAGTTGGATGGTGTGTTCAAAACTGTGCTTCAGTCACATCATGAAGAAATTTCCAATAAATTCTGAAATTAACCTTCTTTAATTGACAATTCTTCTTTAGCTCTCAGTGTGCTCAGAGAGTGATGTGCCCTAGTGTCACCAGGAAGAACAAAACGGGAGTTTCATTTGTGGACCTCCAGACCTGGCCCTGTGTCTCTCCCTTTGGCAGGTTCTGATTTGTATTCTTGCACTATCATCAAACCAGAATTCTGAATATGTTTCCGGGACTTCTGTGACTCACTGTAGCAAACTCTTGGACATGGAAGGAAGAGAAAGAACTCTTAATTTATAGTCAGCTCATTAGAAGTGAGGGTTCCCTGAAAATCTCCAACTCTGAAATGAGTTTCATCTTGTTTGAGGACTGTGGCTTTCACCTTAAATTTGGTATACACGGTGCAGAAGGATATTTTCCAATTTTTTTATGAAATACTACTGGGGAAATAAGGACATTCAGTTGTCTCTTTGAATCAGAGAGCACAAGGGTTTTTCTTCTGATTGCAATTCCTTCTCTCTCTCTCTCTCTCTCTCATTCTTTGTTTCTCTCCTTCCTCTGTCCTTCTCTCCCTCCTTCTCTCTCCTTTTCTCTCTCTCTCTCTCTCCTTCTCTCTCTCTCTCTCTCTCTCTCTCTCTCTCTGTCTGGTGCTGGGACTTGAACCTAGGATCTTAAGCTACTTTCTCAATTCATTTTTATTTTTTGAGTCAAGTGATCACTAAATGACCCAGAGTGGGCTTGAGCTTTTTGAATCTCCTTCCTGCCTCAGCCTCCCATAGTGAGAGAGAGAGCAAGGTGTGGACCACCACAGATGTGAGCACAAGCATCCCCCCCCCTTTTGTCCCCTCAGTCACCTCAATTTAGGATCAAACTCTCTGTCACTGCTAAAGTTTAGCCAACCTCAGTCCTTTTGATGTTGACTTTCTTGTTACTCATTTTCTCTTGAGACCTCCTGTATGTTTTGGACAATGCTTCCGAGATTCTATAGATTCTGGAGAAATTTTGTGAAAAGAGCAAAAATAAAAAGTGTATTTCTGTGAGTAGAAATAATAGGCAGTTTGGGGGTCACTTAATTCTTCCTGCTACTAGCACATAGGATCTCATTAAAGATTCCTTCAGGATTGGACTTTACAAGAATGTAAGTCTGTTTTTTTTATTTTTTGTTTTCCCTGTCACTGGGAGTTGCGCCTACCTGGCGTTTGCAGCCCAGGCTCTGTGCTGCTGAGCTATGCTCCTGCCCACTCATGTTTCTTACTATTGTGTCCCAAAGTCTCACTGAAGTTCTTCCTCAGACTTATTCATGGTTTTTCTGTGGCTTTCCAGTGAAAACTTTTCTTATTTCTTACAATCCTTTAAGAGAGAATCATGAAAAGAAATTCAGAGAATTTCTTTGCTGAAGTGAAGGTGATTACCATACATAGCTTATTCACTTTCGCAGGTGACACAATGCTTAAAGTTTTTCTGTGCTGGTTCAGTGTCTTTGTCTACCTCTTCTTCACAGCATTTATTTTCATTCCCTTTCTCCCTAACCTCTGGAGGCAGGGCTCCCGGCCACAAGATCACGACTCAGGCCAATGAAGACACATCTCCTTTTCACGTTTATTTCATTTTGTTTTAAGATCACAGAAGAGCAGAGCATTCATACGTGTAAAGTAACAGAAGAGAAAAACAGAATTTAAATACATTTAAAGGGAAAAGAAAAAAAAGCTTTTCTTAATTTTAATTTTTTTTGTTGTTGTTGTTTTTACACACACTGCGCTTTTTACTTTCCTTCACAGAGCCAGTATCCAGGGGAAAAAGAAAATTCACCCAATAAAGAAAAACAAAATACTTTGAGCAACAGAAAAACCAAACCAAAAAATGGCCATGAATTTATATTCTCAAGGGAAGATAAGTTCATGTCTGCAGGGCTGGAAAAAAAAGGAGTGTATTTATATATATATATTTATATGTATATAACACTGTTAATACGGAGAATTCTAACCAAGAGCAGGATTTATACACCTTCGGTTGAGAAGGAGGAAGGGACAAGAGGTGGTGGGGAGGAGGTGGAAGGTGTTACCCTTTGCTTCTCTCCCCAGTCTTTTCCTCCCTCAAGCCTCCCCCCACACCTGTAAATACTTAGAGAGCAGGACTTGGCTGTGTTTCGCCAGGACAAGTCTTACATTTCCTGGTGAAGAGCAAAGACTTAGCGAAGTGCATTTATAAAAGGCTCCTTGGTAGCTTAAGTTTGCTGCTGCGTGCCACGAAGCTAGTAGTTCCTTGTGTTTTCTTCCTTTGCGAAGAAGCGTTTACTGCACCTGGTTTTACACAGAAAAGGCTTTTGCAGAGAAGTAGCTGAAGGAGTAGATTTGGGAACACCACTCAAACCAAAGACTTCTGAAATAGCCATGGAAAATGAGTCTTTCCACGGACACATTGTCACTTACTTAAAGAGAACTTCATCTGAACTCTAAGTCTTTTGTGTACCCTCAATTACACCGAGTAATGCTAACACTGGGAAATTCTAAATAAACCTTGCTCTTCAGTGTCAGGGAAACTCAAATTCCTGCTGTTCTTTGAGACAATAAGGGACAAGATAACTTTGGAGAGGATGCTAAGCTGAGCCTCTCAGAGAGTGTGGGACAAGTGGACTTGTCCTCAGTCTGTCCAGAGCAAGGCAGAAGAAAAGAATTCCTCATTAACTACTTGAGAAACCATTCCTCCTGCTTAGTTAGATCTCTTTCTCAGAGAACTTAACTTTTACATGCAGTTTGGCTTTCATGGTAATTCTTGCTGTCTGCAGCTGTCACCACCTCAAACGTGTATCTGTCGTATTTTCCATTTATTTAAATACCTTTAAAAAATGAAGTCTGTTTTCTGTCCATTGACTTGCTTGATTTCATATCCTACAAGTCAACTTTTAGGAATCTCCCTTCCTCTCAAACAAAACCTATTGCCTTGCCTGGTCCTCACAAATTATCCATTAGAAGTTGCCCGGGACCACATGCTCAAGCCAAGGACACACATATACCAGAATGAGGCAGTCAGCCCGAGATGAGCAGAAGAGTTGATATTTCCTTTTGTATGTACCACTTTCTCATTGTTTTTGCAAGCATAATGACTAATCTGGCTATATTCCTTCTCGTGGAAGTTTTTAGGATATAGTTCGAGTTAGATTTTTTAATATTATGAACAAAAAATAACCCCAGCTATTTCAGGGACCTTAGTAGAATCTCAGGGTATCACTTTTCTACATTGCTAGTAAGTTTTAGTGGAAGAGATTTATAGAATCAGTTCAAAAGCCCTGTATTCTAGGAAATTTTAGATTTTGAAATAGGGATGACAGAATGATGATTCTGAGAACAGACAAGAGATGACGAACAACTGCCTGGAATACTTAGGCAGGCACAGCACTAAGTGAATGTTCATTGCTTATTCAGAGTCAGAGTTAAGAGGTGGAAGAGGTTAAAAAATGTCATCCAAATTCCTCACTTTTATGATGAGGAAACCAAGAATCAGGGAGTTTAAGTTGTTTGCCAATGGCAAATAGATGTTTGTGTCCAGGGGCAGGGTTCAAAGCAAGTTTTTGTGACTTCTAGTCAAATGCAACTTCTACTTCACTTTAAAGGGTCCTAAGATGGAGGAGCACAACTTTAAGTCTTATGTTAACTTGATCTGAATTTCTTTCTAGGACAGTGATTGTAAAAGAAAATCCATTCTGGAAAGGCGGATCTTTGATGACTCAGTACTAGTTGTTCAGACTACAGGGAAATAAATACATCATCTTTGTGGAAAGAAAAGATATGTAGAGATGCAGAAATATAGATTGTTGGAATTAAAACAAATTCTTTCTTGGCGACATTTGATATACATGATAAACACAACAGGCACTTCAAACAGATCCTAAGACATCATGCCTGAGGTCCTTCCCACTGCAATGACTGGTAAAGTTCCATACAAAGCTACTGAAACACAAATAGAGTTCTTTGCTTTTACTTAAAGTCAAAGTCATTTTCTGAGGTAACCCCGCAAGATATTTCTCAAGGATATACTGTATTCTCAAGGATATAACCGCATACATTAGAATTAAGATGGCAAGCTTTCCTGATGCTTTTGTTGAATGGAAAACTAAAATGGAGTAATATTTTCCTCGTGGGGTATCGTAATCTTTTCCTTGCAGCCATTTAAATGAGATTCTGTAGATGAGGAGAAAGAAATAAGAAGATACCTGGGAGCAGATCCAAGCAGCACGGAGCCCTTCACACTATTCCTCTCTCCCTCAAATCCTCTTGTTTTGGAGTCAGGCAAAATTTGGGAGAATTTCCCCTCATACCACGATGGATGAAGATGACCAACCACTTACTTGTGACTTGAGCAGGGTGCGAAGCTGAAAGTCTAGCTGTGGGTCTACTTCCTGAGGCTGAAGGGCCCACATGTCAGCCTTTCCTCCTGCTTCTTTCCATTTTGACCTGTGCTATACTTCGGTTCTTTATTTTTATTTGAATTTTGGGGTTTAACTAAACTTGGGCCCTGCATGAAAAACGAAGTTTACATAGTTTTTATTATGTACATAAACTAGACATTTACATTGATTTACGCATGATTGGTGCCTAATTTATTAATCAGCCCAGAGTATGTAAATGTGTTCAAAAGAAATCAAGATTTTAAATAAGTTTCCATAATATCCATAAACATTCCATGGCTATAAATGTTAAACCTACACTTAATGCTAACACTAGCTTCCTTGCCAAAGGGAAAGAGATGTACTTTACTGGCTAAAGACAAATTCTTTCTTGAATTTCATTTGGGGACATTTAAAGAGCATAGCTAAATGCAAAAGAGAAGAGTTTACTTCTCTTCCCACTAGTAGGCACATCAATGTAAACGCCATTTTGCATTTAGTGTGGTGTTTACAGATGTGTGTCAACCGTGATGAAAAATTTACATCACTGGAGCAAATATAGTCTTTGGAGGAGAAATATTGCCAGTACTTAAAATGGAGCCATCCTAAACTATAGTCATGTTCCTGTTTGAACTCAAGGACTTATCTCACTATTTCTGTAGTATATGCATTTGTCTTCAAAGCTTTTATAATTTTTTAAGATCATATATGGCACTGCATGTACATTGCTATAAATACTAACAGTTACTGGAAGCCAAGACTAAATATAGGCTAAATGTGTAGGAGAATGAGGAATAAAAATGAGGATATATTCATTCTCAAAGTATACGGTCCATAAACAAATTTCTTTTAAGCAAATAGTTACAAAGCGGGCAAAATGGGGCTTCACATATTTCTAAATGAAGCATAGTTTTTTTTTAATAAACCAAATTCATAACTTTTGTTCCATTTAAGTTTAAACTGTTATACTAAATTTTTCTTAACCTACATACATTATTGTAAATATAGCATCTGTAAAGATTAAAAAACACACATATATTATTTTTTTCTGCAAATAATTCAAAGCCTGCAAACAAACAAAATACGAAATTCAGGAGACTGGCCTTAAAATCAGTCAAACCCCAACCAACTCAGGGATGAAGGGACTCTGGAGTAAAAAGAGAACTCTGTAGATAACAATTGAAATCATTTCATGTGGAGGAGGTTTACTTTGTGTGCAAAGGAGGTAAGTCCATTTTCAGAGGTGAAACAGATTTTTGTTTCTGTCCTCCAAGAACATGAAAATCACGAGTAGTTTTACAAGGTCTCTATTATAGCCCCAGTTGTCTGATTACATAGTAAACTATGGCCATGACCGAGGAGAAGGCCATCTGACTGGGAGAGAGGACAAAGACCTGCAGGAATCATGCCCAACAGAAACCACAGCTAATCTTCCATAAGCATTAATTCTTCTAGACTAAAAGGATGTTATACCTTACAACAAGAAAAGCTGTTCCTCTCCTAAGACAGAAACCTTTCTGTGAACAAGGCAGAGAATATAATGAAAATCCTATGATCGTAAAATCTAGGAAAGTTTTCATTCTTCAGGAAGTGCCCTGGGTCAAGGCCGCTTCCTCCTTTCTTAACTGAGCTAGGGCTAAGAATTTTGCCTTAGGAATGACCGTTTTGTACACAACAGGTGTAGGATGTGTTAGTCATTCAGACAATATGTCACATTCCACTTTTCTGAGTATATTATTCCATAAAGAGAGTGTTTTCCAGTGCTTTGATTACCTATAGACAAAATTCCTGAAGAGATTTATAACAAGATAATGAACCAAATTTTAAAAGTCTCTTGTTGTTTGTACACTAAGCCTACATTTATTCTCAGCTTTTCTCCAAACTGCAATGACTTCCATTTTCCACAAAGCTGAAAAATATTCCTTACCCTATGAGATTTCTGGGGCCAATATTTTCTCTGAAACAAGAGCAAGAAGCACATTAAAAAAAAAAAATCACAGATCTTGCAAGATATAGGCAAACACCACATTTTTAAACATTCATTTAATTATGTTTAATATATGGTCCATTATATTAAAATCAAGATAACAAATGGTACTGACATGGCCAAGACATTCTTTTCAATGGAGACACTTCTCCCATAAAACCAAACCTTTTCCTTAGGTTAGGGTGGAGAGGATAAGGAGGCCAGGTGTGTGGATAAAGCCTGTGATTCACCACAGGCATCTGTTCCTGAAAGTGATACTAATGAACATCAGAATTAACTCCTGCTCCTTTTCTCTTCTTGCATCTTTAAATTATTACGAAGTCTCTTAAAAAGTTTCCACTGAAAGATGTGGTTGATTCTTCAGCACACGGGGAAGTATGTGTCACTGAAAGTAATAACCACTTTTTTCTACGTTAAGAAGACCAAACTGTTAGTGAAATCCCTGATTGTCAAGAAGTTACGATGCACAGGAATATGGCTCACCTTCTATTTTCTTCATTCTTGGATAAAAATTTCCATTCTGTCTCAGAATCTGCCTTGAAAACTTTTGTCCATTCCAAAGCCCAAATTTTCCTCTTTCATGCCTAAACTGCAAAATTACACATGAAACATGATAAATCTATAAAAGAAGCAATCGAATCCTCTAGAAGATTTAAAATACTGCTCATATCTTTTTACTTCCTTTCACCTCATTCTTTCTTCCCTTTCCTTCTTTCCTTTCTTCTCTTTCTTCCTTTTCCACCTTCCTTTCAATTGTGAAGCTTCTCATTTTATATCACGTGATAGTCACTTTCAAGGTTTAAACACTTGGTGAGCGACCCCATTTGACTTTGCGGGACTCTATTCAGTTATGACCTCAGCCATGCTCCCCATCTTTCCGAAGCCGGACCATGTCTGTGGCCTCCTATAGTCTAATTGTAAGCAATGGTCAGTGTCTTGACAAAGATATCTACATGCAGAGCCAGCTCTCTGCAAGACCTTTCCTAAGAAAACCCCTTAGGTTATGTGCTGATACCTACTTTCATGGTTCTCGGTAACGTATGCCTAAATTAATTACATGTGGCCCAGATCTCTTAGTTAAGGAGTTAGCTCATATTTTTGTGTTAATGTCAAGATGACACAGATAGATGCAAATTTAAAAAGAGTAAAGGATGTGGCGGTCATGTAATTCCTAGTGGCCTGGCCTCGACACTGATGGACCCCACGGACAATAGTGGTGCAGATGCCATCAGTGGAACAGAGGGGTGAGATATGCAACCGAATGCGGGATTAGCTAGAACACCAGGGCAAAGATCTGCGAAGGGGTGGGGGAAGTGTATTCTCTTCCCTAGGATCAGGGCTTCATGTTAGTGCTCTAACAGGATCTGCAGAGTGTGGGAAGGTCGTGGTCATCTGTTTACTTTTCCTGTCGTGCTCGTACTCACTGTATTTTTTGAAAGGGGAAACATTCTCTGCTTGAGGAAATGTATGGGACAAATGCCGTGTTATTTGAAGAATAGGGAGGAGGCGAAACAGGGCTCCTTGGGTCTCACGTGCCCAACCCTTCTTCTTGTGGAGTTAACACTTGAACACTCCTGTTTTGGGGGACTTGCTTCGCGTGTGCTGTTCGCTTTTACAGCGAAGCAAGGCCCAAGCCTGTACAAAGCCAGGAAATGTGAATCCTTCAGACTCATGAAATTCGAGTGGAATCCCAGATCTGCTGTCCTACATAACTGCGTCCACGTCACTGATCTGTTCCACTGCTCGCCCGTCCCAGCAAGTAGGCACTTTCATAGACAGTGATATTCTGAGTGGCTCCTGACTGGGTTCTGAAGATGGGACTAGGAGGAATATGGGGTCCTGCCCTTGGAAGTGGGGACAGCCTGGTCTGAATACACGCCAATGTCATGTGACAGCAATGCATGGAGGAGGGACTCTGCTCCTGGCCTCCCTCCCCGCCATTTCCCCCAGCAACTCGTTACAGCCGCGTCTCACAATGACAATGCAAGACAGTATCTACAGCACAATGAGTCTATGTACACATGGACCATTCCCTTGGCATGCTTTAGAGAGAGACACACACACTCACACACATGGACACTCATGTGAGAGCGAGAGACTTGAGCACACACACACAGTGGGAAAAAAATTAACATGGCACTTCCTAGCATCTGCGGCGTGACAAGTGCTCTGAAGGATGTGGGGTGAACGGAGGCGATGGGCTGGATAAAGGGAAATCGTCAGTGTGCTGTGGGAAGATAGAACACACCGAAGGAGAGGGGGTGATCTCAAAAGTGGGAGAGTAGAGGCAGGGAGGCCTGATAAAGACTCAACACAGGTTTCCATTGATAGTCTGAAATGGCTACAAGTCAGCTCCAATGAGAACAGAATAAAGAGATTATGGAAATATAAACACTAAAGGCAAGACCTTATATTTTCCCCACAGCTGAAAACGGATGAAGGAGGAAGGATAAAATGTGTGCGTGGGGGGGTGTTAATATCCATGTGGGGTTTTTTTTGTCTCATTTTTACAATATCTGGATGTCCTTAGCATGATACAGTCTTTACACGGCATTCATTTGCTTAGTAGATATATACATATCATGGTAGAACATTTCATTTCCCACCCTGAATTATGCTCAACCTTTTTTATTGGTGGACTTTAAAATTGCTTTAAATGTTGGATTTTCTTCATTTCCCAATTTCCCCCTTCATTTATAAACACACAAAGTTGTAAAATAAACAGTCTCCCCACATCTTGCACACGTGCTCTCTCTCTCTCTCTGTATCCGGTGTGACACATTTTTGTGTGTTTTTTAAATTACTTTTAAATTTTTATCCTATTAACATTTGCTGAGAAGGCAAAGCAGAGATGCTGCCAGCAGCCACAGTGGTACGGCCAGACTGATGGATCCGTTTATTCCTCTCACCGACCCAGGTCCTGTATAGTAAAAGAAGAGACAGAGAAAAGAGACTAGTTATGTCCAGATCACATTCGTCATAGCCAACAGCTGACAGGACCTTGGGTGAGGCATGGCTCCAATGCCCCCAGGTCTGTGCTTTCTGTACTGTCTAGGAGGGGCTCTAACATTTCCTAGTTCTCATCCTGAGGTTTAAGTGTCTTAAAGAGCATCACTTGTTGAAACACTTCCAGATTTCAAAGTGCTTTTGCTGGAGCAGCCCCTGATCTGGCCATGACCACTGCCCAGTGATGTACCGTGTACTGCTCATCCCGCCTTCCTGCGGGCTCTGTTCACACCTCACTTGGAGGCAGCGCTGGCCCTAAGGGCCTTCAGCAGCTGCGTGTGAGCTGTTTTTTCAGTTCATCACAGCACCTATAAAACGCAGCACCAATGAAACATCTTTCCAACCCACGACTACTTTGCTTCTTAGAGAAACAGTAATTATGTACTTGTCAGTCAAGAAGGGAAATATTACAAAATAACAATGGATGGGTGGCCCCTTATCATGGTAAAAAGGAAGCCAACATATTGCAGTCCTTAAGTGGCAACAGGGATCATCTTGCTCCAAGTCTTCATTGGCCACTTTAAAAATTAACAGCAACACAAACAAACACACCAGCCCACTGGGGTTGAGAAGGAGATCTGCACTAGCAGCAGCCGGAGATTTGAACTCACCCAGACTTGAACCAAGTGTGACAGCTGACGTCACCAACTGCCACCCTAGTGCTGCCAAAGTCAAACTCCCAGGTGACAGGCATGGGTCTGGCAAAGGCCGTGGCACAGAGAGGATGCTGGGAATGGGGGCTGTCCACTGATGGCCAAAGGAAGGTGCAGTAGAAGCCATGGGTCAGTCAAGACCTCATCTTCTGTACTTTGCACCCTTTTCTCCTTCTTATTCATATTTCATTAAGGCAAAAAATAAAAATAAAACACTAATAGATTCTTTGGCTTAAAGGCTACAAACTTAATGACAGACAAAAAAGAAATTGATTTAACTGTAATTACAAGTCTCTTTGATGTTTTTAGGGCACATGTGCAGCTCGGTGTGTGTGTGGAAAACTATGATGTTTTATAGCTGGAATGAAGTTGGAAGAAACTCCTGGAGTGTGAGTTTTTCTAAACTGTACACAAACATACCAAATTGGAGGCAGGATAACAGGGGAAGTGCTCAGTTCAACAATGGCCCCTAATTTGTGTTTCGTGTAATTAATAAAAGCAGTAATGACAAGGGAAACAACACATGATTGCCTACCGGGCAGGGTTATGAAGACAAACACTTACCTGGGCTGAGGTAAGTATATAATCAACCTTGTTTTACAATGAAATAAGGGGCACAGACGAATCAAATCCACACACATTTCCAGCTCTCGTGAGCACAGAGGTGGGTTTTAGCCCGGTGTCTGGATCCCAAACCTTTGCCGGCCAGCACTTCGTGCTGAAGCTCAGCAGGTTTCAAGAGGAACTCACACAGACAAAAACTACGAAGGAAAATCCATTGCCTTGGCAGAAATGATTGTGAAGAGAGTAGGGGTAGGATGCTTTCTGGAGAATAGTAAGAATATTATTTCATATACAAATATGACCATGTACAGAGCAGCTTTACAGATAAAATGAGCTTTATCATCTGGGTTCATGCCTAGGCTCAGTGTGATGTCTTTCTTTTTCAGTTGTTCTTTCTCCCCATCCATAGACTGTCTGAACTTTCAGGACTGTCAAGCTTTCTTAATGGAAATGCTCCAGGGTCTCTAGACAGGTGTAAAGAATTCTTTATTTAGCCTCTTGTTTGTCCTTTCAGCTCCTTATATATATGAGATGAACGGCTTTTTGGAACACCATTAGTTTATCAGTGAAACCTTCAAAGTACAGAATGGCTACACTACAAAGGTAGGAATGTGATTGCTGTTTTACCTCAAGAATAATGTGAGATATTCTTTTTTTTTTTGAGACAGGGTTTCACTTTGTGGTTCAGGCTGGCCCTGAGCTCAGCCTCAAACTCACATCACAGCGATCATCCTGCCTCTGCCTCCCGAGTGCTGGGATTACAGGCGTGAGCCACCACACCCGGCACTGTGGTATGTGGTGCTGATTGCTGCTGGGCGTGAGTCTCCACACCCAGTATGGTATAGGGTTACCGGGGATCGAACCCCGGTCCTTGCGCTTGCAAGACAGGCGCCGGAACCACTGAGCTAACTCCCCGGTCCTAATGCAAGATATTCTTGAGACTCAGAAAATGTCTGTTTACTCCCGTACTCTCACTTTCAGCCATAGAACAGGCTAGGTTATCTTTCTGATACTCTGGACTTCAGAAGTATTTGAGGAAGGCTAAAAAATATAGTCTTATCTTATTTGCATGGTAGTAAATACTTACAAAAGAAAAATATTCATGATTGAAAAATACAATATATTTGTATGTGAACCTGGAGAAACACATTTCCATGTAACATTGCTGCTAATGCCTATGTGCATGCACATGCATGGAGGGAAAGATATTAGCTACGTACATTCTTATACATGATGTACACATGTGTTATTGGTTTTTAGTACACAGGATGCAGAATTAGCTATTATTTTCACCTGTGATGTTATACTACAATAGAGAATATCAATGAGTATATTAATAATCCTTAATTTTATGCTTAATATTATTAGCATATATTTAATTGGATGATGTACATCTCTTAAAGATATCTTTGTTTCTATCAACTACTCTTTATTAAGTGCTTTCACATAGCTATTTAAAGGAGCTATGTGACTTGCTCTTGTCATAACTGATTTTGATACTAAATAAATAGACGAGAAATACCAGGGTAAATGGGTGATAGTCGGAGAATCACCACAAGTGCGGTGCACTTGCAGATGTGTACGATTTGCATAGGCGACTACTTCAGTTAATGGCTATTTCAGGGAAGAATAACTGGCAAAATCATTAATTACATTTTGGTTTACAGTTATGAAATTTCTGCTTATTTGTGGAAATGCAAATGATGAATCTTACTTTCCGTGCCAGATGGCCAGGCTGAGCTGGTGCTGTCACATCCTGACAGAAGGAAAGCAAGAGTCTGAAAACATAAATTAGCCTTAAGAATAAAGGGGCAAGTAGAGCCCAAATTAAAAAAACCTACAAAGCTATATGCTTTACATATCATGGAAAAATATCATATCTTTGTATTTGACCACTTCTGTATGACATGCATGCATAGACACTGACACATGGGGCTTCTCCTATGTACTCAGTAAACTGTTCCCTTACTATTATTGTTATTAACATAAAAGCTTGGATAACAGGAATGAATGAATTTTTTTTTTAAGGTTTTTTTGAGACAGGGTCTCGCTTTGTGGTTCAGGCTGGCCCTGAGCTCAGCCTCAAACTCACATCACAGCAATCCTCCTGCCTCTGCCTTCCGAGTGCTGGGATTACAGGCGTGAGCCACCACGCCCGGCACTGTGGTGTGTGGTACTGATTGCTGCTGGGGTGAGTCTCCACGCCCAGTATTGCTATGTGGATAACGGGGATCGAACCAGGGTCCTTGCACTTGCAAGACAGGCGCCAGAATCACTGAGCTAGATCCCTGGCCCATGAATGAAATATTGACCTGAATCAAAGGATTTGGTTGGCAAATTGAGTCAAGACTTTTATTTTGACCCTTTATTATTTGATCCAGCCCATTTACCTGGTATTTCTTGTCTATTTATTTAGTATCAAAATCAATTATGACAAGAGCAAGTCACACAGCTCCTTTAAATAGCTATGTGAAAGCACTTAATAAAGAGTAGTTGATAGAAACAAAGATATCTTTAAGAGATGTATACCATCCAATGAAATATATGCTAATAATATTAATCATAAAATTAAGGATTATTGACATACTTCTTGATATTTTCAAAATTCAGCTGCAGCAAGACTGCAAGCCAGAAGTCAACACACCAGGTCAAGTTTCTTAGCCCGGAGACGGGGTAAAGGAGACTGCAGCAGGAAAATCCTGGGTAGCACTAGGCCCTGGAAATCCTAACAAAAAGCAGTATTTGCAAGGAAGAACAAGGTTGAGAAAGCAATGTGAAATGGAGGGGTCTGAGAATTTTTGGCAAGTCTCTGGACTATAAATACAAGTCGAATGACTTGTCTTCAAGTAACATCTCAAAGAAAGATAAAGATAATTTTTTAGCACCTGATTTTAGAGAACGTGAGCTTGGGGACCCAGTGTGTCCTTGAATTTCTGTGTAACTCGAATGGGGCCAGCAGTTTTCTGGTGTTTCTGAGACGTGAGGGCTCCTTTCCTGGAGCTGGGACTGGATTTATTCAAAGCAGTCTTTCAATGTCCTACTACCACTAAGCACTCCTTTTAGCAACTGAGGAATCATATTTAGTTATACTGTTACTCTGGATATAGTTCAACCTTTTAAGAAGAAAAGTAAGGCTGAAGGAGTTTTAAAATTTGAGTTCTTTTTGGTAAGGTCAAAGACTAATGAAGTGATTGGAAATAAAACAAAATAACACTTTAAAAAACCATTGCTAAGCAAAGGAGATGTGCACTCTGTAGAGTCTCCTCAATATCTTCAATATTATCTAGAGGGCAGACTGAACACTTAGATGTCCTGGCAAGCCATGTTAAAAGGGAACCTGGAAAGATTGACTGTGGTGACACCTGCTGTCCACTTCCTGCCATTACCGCTGCTTTTGGATGAATAAACTGAGGGTGGAAATGTGAATTCCCAGAGGCTATTTTAAATTAGCAGAGGGGGTGTCATGACGTTTCCATGAGTGTGGAACTTAGAATTAAATCTGGACTCTTCCAGTATGAGTCTTAATGCACTCTATTCATCTCTGTAATGAGAGATTTGGGTAGCCCGACATACTTGTGTAGAAAAGTTGAAATTGTCAAGTGTTTTCCATCTAAGGCACTGCCAGTATTTCAGCACACATATTTCTAAATTTCAGTTGCTAGTACCTGTGTCATGAGGGTGCTCGTCCTACCATCCACATCAAAAGCCTATTGTGTCACGTATATCACTAGCCAATTAAAATTCCAATGTAATTAAGAATACAGTAATCGTAGTGCTCAGAAGAGAAGGGCAGGAGTGGGCAGTAGTTTCATGCCTCAAATGATCCCACATGTTTCCTACTGCCCTCTGTGAGGACCTGCTAGAACTGGCCACCAACTAGGTTCTGGCCCTTTCTTGGGAGGAAGGAACAAAGTCTCTACAGTCTCTGTAGCTCTTGGAAGCTGGTGCAGCCTGTCTCACAAAAATAGATTTTCACCATTGGTGGGGACCTCAGGCATGTCATTTCCCTTGGAGACTCAGAGGACAGGAAGGCATCACTTGAAGCAATTTCCAGTTGAGGAGATGACTATGAGGGTGGAGGTAGGTGGCGTCTGGCCACACAAGTGCCTCCTTGGCTTTGCTTTGGGCGTAGACTCTACTCGGGATGATCTATGGTACTTGTAAGTACCATACTCATTTGTACTTGTTTCCATCTGAAGCTCTGTTTTATGATGCCTTGACATGGTTGCACTCTCTTTGTAGAGGAGATACGTGGCTTATGTGCTGTCCTTGCTGCTGCAAGGACATGGCATAGCTGAGGCCGGTGAAATCACATCCCTCACAGGATTCAGTAACAGAAGACCAAGGCTTCACAAAGGCTGGGAGTATTCATTGTGTAAATGATTTATTCTAAAAGATACTTTCGTTGCCAGGTTCAGTCTAGATGTCATTGTCTGGCCATGTATTTATCTTAATAGGCAGCAGATTCCTGTAAAATAAGCTGGTGTCTCTCTCAAGAGCCCAGACACCAGGCAGGGACTATTTTAAAACTGCATTTCTGCAGGAATGAAACACGGACAGTTGAGATGAAGAAAGTAGGAGGTGGGGAAGTGGGGAGAAGAACGACTTGCTCAGACCCTGGGCTTTAAAGTGAGAAGATGTCAAAAGCAATATCATAGGTCGGGTCAGGGACTTTTATAAATAAGGGAGTTCACAACTCAGGAAAATAATGGTGAATGGATAATAGAAATTATCATTGAAAATGATTGAACTGAAATAAACAAGTAGACAAATCCAGTACATTGCTCTGAAATCTTAGTTTTAACATAAGAAGGTAATCAGAAATAAAACCATACCTTTTTGTTTGAAGTGCACGGTGGTACCAATTTCTAAAAAAGAAATATTTAGCAAAAAAAAACAAGTAAAAATTTTTAATCCACTGAGAATTTACATGAAAGTAGACCGGTACTCTCCACGGAAATAAGAATTAGAGAGAAGACAGATTATTTTAGTGGGAAAAGCAATTGTCAGAGATGGAAGGAAAGGCAAAAAGGAAGAGACTGTGCAATTGGAGCAAACACCCAGGTAGAAGTGGCAACAATGGATTTGCAACTATAAACACTTGGTGCTCTCTGCTGTGTGTGTAGAAAAGTACAAGAGCTCCGAGATTTAAGTGGAGAAGCGCTCTCGACGGCAGCTCAGGGGAGCCATCATGAGCAACAGCTGGTTCTCAGCCCACTCCACCACATTTCCCTTAGTTCATTCCATTGGAGCCAACTGGCCTCATAGTCTTCTTCTAATGAGCAAGTCTATCCAAACCACAGCAACTTTGTATGTGATGTGATGTGACCTCGTCAAAACCTATCTGATCACATGCTTTCCTTTGTTCTTCCTGATATCAGGTTTTCTCTGCCATGGAGGTTTGTCCCAGAGATATTTCTTGCTCTTTTATCATTTATTTATTTATTGGTACCAGGGATCAAACTTGGGACCTTGAGCTTGCAAGGAAGGTGCTGGAATCTCTAAACTAAATTCTCAGCCCTGGGGTAGCTCATCTAGAAACCTCATTCAGCTTCAGAATTCAGTTTCTACTTCTACAAGAAAGGCTTTCTTGATCTTCTCGACAATTTAGCTCCCTTTGTTATAAGCTCTGCTTTCCTCTGTAGCACTTATTTCAGTTTAAATTGCAAATGTGTTCGATGTTTTGATTAGTGCCTGTCTTCCCCACTGGACTTTCAATTCCATGGAAACAGGGCCTTTGTCTGAGAGTGTTTGCTACTGTAGCCCAACTACTATAAGTACTCTGAATGTCATAAGACAGAAAAGAAAAAATAAATAAGAAAAAGAAATACATGCCAAGTATTCCCCTTCCCCCGCAAAAAGATCCAGGGAATGTGACAAGCTAAATTCTTTATTCTATAACATAGCAGAGGGGCAGATCTTTGAAACTAGGTTTGCAAAATGTCTGAGGTTCAGGCAGCCTATTAATCCCTTCTTTCATGTCTTTCACATTTTTCCCTTGTTCACCCAAAGCAGACCACAAGGAAAAGCTCTCAAAAAGTGTAATACTTTCTTGAGATTACAAAGAAGGGCTCGATTGTCCTCATGTCTGGTGTCTCGAGATGTTTGGCTACAGTTTAGTACTAGCAGAAGTAGTCCCACCCAGGACGGCCCTGAGAGCCCGCTGCATGTAGAGGTGGGGCAGTTGCCCTACACTGGCAACATGTGGAAGAGGACCCTCTGGTGAGTGTCCTGTTGTGCTGTAACTGCAAGACGAGTGAATGGTACACTCCTGAAGATGCTCACAGAAATCAGCTCTGGCCCTTATGCCACTGAAGTACACTGTTGTAGATACTGAATTAGCAAATGCAACACACTGCAAGGCCAACCACAGAGTGGACTAAGAGTTCTCCTTTTGCAGCAGAAAATGGCAGTCAATCCCATGCTTAGCCTGGAAGCAAACTGAGGTACAGGCCACTGGTGTATGCCCGCTGCCAGCCTCTCTACCCGTCCCTAGATCTACATAACGTTATGAAGGTGGGACTAAATTTAGGTCTCCCAGCTCCATAGTCAAGATCTAGAACATTACCTCCATGTTTAGTACTGTTTTCTACATAAGCAAGGTTCTTATAATGGTAGAAGCATCGCTGGAATATTTAAATCATACAGCACTGGCTAGAAAAGCTCAGTTCTTGCACAAAGCATGACTCCCCGGTCAAGGCTCTTGGGTTATCATCCTTTAGAATATACGAAGACACTGCAGGCTGCAGAGTGATAGTTTTGTAGCTAAGGGGCTTAGATTCCTGACGGGGACATATTCAGATTAAGAAGGTTGGGGTGTTCTTGTTTTATTTATGTCTGGTCCAAAGTCTGCACAGTGATGATTTCAAGCAGAGGATCAGCCACCAGGGCTGGCAAGGAGGCCAGTGAATCTGCTTCAACTAGAAACTAGCTCTTAGTTCATTTTAGTTTCATATTCAGTGAGGTGGGTTTACTTAACCTGCCTCTTATAAATCTGTACCGTGGATTAGACATATTGTGCAGATATATAATAAGCACTTAATTAAACAGCAGTTGTTGTTAGTTTTGTGGTGAAAATTCCTTCTAGAGAGGATTTTTCAGTGAAATTTTTGTGAAATAAAAAAATGGATATACTAGCAAATAGACAATAGAAATATAGGTCTAGATGATGATGATATAAATATTTCTATATAAATTTATTGCAGCAATAAGATGAATGAAGCATCAGAGTATTAGAAAATCGTAGTGCAAAAACATGACAGGAAAGTAAACTGAATAGGCAGCTTCTTAGGGTAAAACTGGTGACATTTCTGCAAAAACAAGACATTGGCACTGACTCATGTGAGGGTCTGCGAGTGTCAAGCATTAGTATGTTAGGGGAAGGGCGCTCCTCTGTTCAACGAAAGAATGATACGAAGATATCACAAAGTATTTTATTCTGTAAGGAAAATTTCAGAATTAGTGAGAAAGAAATATGCGTATTTGATTGAAATCAATTAAAAAGGAAGCTCCGTTACAAGTTGGATTTTAGGCACTCCTTCCTCTTCCAATAATAATATACTTCTTTGTGAAATATTATTGATATTAAAGCTTGGAATTCCACATCTTTAGAAACAGTATAATTAGTGTTTATTTCGTATTGTAATTTCCTAGCACTTTCTTCTGTAGATAATAGAATGTTCTCTTGTTAGGCAAAAAAATCCCCAAACCAAAAAACAAACCTCCCAAACCCCTAAAACAAAACAAAACAAAACAACAACAACAACAACAACACAAAACCCTGAATAGTGTTCATCTGCTCTTTGGAAATTTGGTTAGCTGCTGCCATCTTGTGGCGGTACTATGAAATGCTTCTAAGTGCCGTCTAAAAGAATCACCTTCGTCCAATGGGTGTCACTGGTGAGAGAAATAGGAACTTTTTTCAGTGTCAGAACAGGCATGAAATGTTACTCCACCAGAAGGGATATTCCCTGTAATAGGAAAAAAATTTGTTTTGGCCCTTAACAACTAAAAATTACTCTTTTTCTAGTGTTAAGGAGACCTTACATGTTTGACGAAAACTGTACTACTGGAAATATTATTTTGTAGGGATTCCCTGGCCACACTCATTGGAACATACCTGAAACCTGCGATTTTTTTTTTTCTATGCCTTTCATGAAAAGTTTTCCATACATACTGATCTTGCTTCAGTAAACTGGCTTAACAAGCAAGTGTGGCAGCAGAGGTTCGGTGTGTAATTTGTAAAGTTGTCTGCAGCTGTCTGCTGGACCGAACACTGGGCACAGCGCGACCTGCGCTCCACCTTCCCCGGAAGCTGCGCTGACCAACGCCAAGACTTTTGCTCGGACGAGCAGGGAACAGGAGGAGCCAGGGAGTACTGAGCGCTAAACACTAGGGAAGTAGTTATGTATTTCTGCCAGCCTACCTTGGTTTTTCACAATCTGTGCTCAGCCCTGTTAGATAAATGCACCATCAAAAAGATAAATAATTAATGGGTGGGGATGTAGCTCAGTGGCACCACAACTGACTTGCAAATACAGGTCCTGAGTTTGATCCCTGGTACCGACAAAAACAGGAAGAAAGGAGAGAGAATCAAATAATCCATTTTTTCTAGTTGAAATATGTATGTCTGTCTTGTTTACTGTTCTCTCTCTCTCTCCAGCTTGGTATTTCCCTAGTAGAGGAAGTATCTGATGGATTTGCTGAACAAATATCTGAGCGCATGAATTGAATGAATGAATGTGTGGATAAATGAAAGAACCCCTCCAAAGCCTACCTAAAACGTTAGGGAATGGGGAGTGTATTCTCTTGTTACAATTATAGAGCCTTAACCACAAGGCAAGTCTGGTGCTGGGAATCTGTGGTCATTTTCAGAGGCTCATGGGGCTTGGAGTTCCTCTGAGCATCTCTCAAATCCTGCAGGTAGAAAGTTTTTTGGAGGATTGAGCTCTATTTAAAAATATCCTCCTGCCTAATGAAAACTGAAAGCTGCACAAATAGAAGCTTAAGCTTCTATTTTTTGTTCAAAGGTCAGAAAATGCATTCCTCTCACCTCTTTCTTGCCACTCTCTCTCAAAATTAGTGTTGCGAAGACAAAGGGTGCCTCATTGGAACCTCCAGAGCTTTAATTCAGGACCTCACTTGCTCCCTTAGCAAGTGCTCGTATTTTTGTATATGGAACATTTGGCGCATTAGTCCCTATCAGGGGAGGGCGCAATGAACCCACAGGGAGGGGAGCTTTTCTGTGGTTTGACTCTGCCCAAAGTCATGGGCAGAGCTTGTACTGAGCTAGGGTGGCTCTCCTAGCTCGGTACAAGCATACATTCCTGCTCACAGGCAGGGCTGCAGAGTCTGGGGGTTTGCCTTGTCTGCACAGCTGTTCTAATTCCAGAGTGTGTATGTGAACAGAAACTTCTTGTGTTTGATGTGCCACCCATTCAGATGAGAGCTAAATTTTTCTTTGTGTGTGACAGCGCTTTAAAGCCAACCTTCTGACATACTACAGCCTTGAAAATGATGTAGTAGAGCATTTAATATATTTAATGGCATTTCCCCCCAGGCCAGAGTCAGTAAAAGTGTATCTTTTCAGGGGACAGAGCATCTAGAACCAATACATATTCCATCCCTCCACTGTCTGGACATTGGGAGAGAGAAATAAGGTTAAAATCCTAAGACTACAAAAGCTGGGAAGGGAGGAGATTGTACCTGTTATGCTTCCTCCCTCGGTAATGCTCAGGACCCAAAGAGAATGTCTGTGAGCTTCCTTCATGGAAACTCATGAATTTCTGTCTTCTTAATTTTTTGGCCAAAGTTTTGAAAAATAAAACCTTTATTATGATAGAGGCTTAAAAGAGAGACATTTTTATTAATTTAATTTTCAAAGCCACACTTTGAAAGTTATTAATTTCTTTCTCATGGATTTCTCTTCTCTACTCAGAAGCTTAGGGATTAGCAGCTTCTACTTATGATCATTGTTTTTTTCTTTTGCCATAGAAAAAGCTATGCCCTGTGATTTCTATTTGTCTTGTTAGAGCTTTTGATTTCCTCCCATGTATGATATTCATTTTGTATAAGTCCTAATGCTTAATATTTCTAGACTAATAATCTCTGGGGACCTCACTAATCATTCTGGCTCTAGTTAAGAGGTAAAAATATCAAAACAGAGAAAAGGATGAGAATCTCAACCTTAAGTTTATTCATCTCAGCTTCATTCATGGAAGGGCCCTGTACTAGTACTAAGAGACCATATCACACTGGTTAAGAAAACTCAGGACTAGTATCCAATATTTGGGAGAGGAAGTTGGTCTCCCTTACCTAGATGTGGGCCAAGAAAGAAGGCTTTACCTTCAGCGAAGGTGTTTCCTCATTCAGTGAGCTAGAGGCAGATTTTGTTCGCTGATGTTGTTTGGGAGTAGATAATGCCCCAGGCCACCGTAGACTTTCCAGGACGTGGCAGCCGAGACACAGGAGGCCAAATCTCCCTGTGGAATGTGGGGATGAGAGCCCTCACACTGAAATTGATGCCGGCGTAATTTCCTGTTATTGCATGTGAACAAAACAGCCGAGGCTTACTCTTTCGAAAGGTTTGGATGACCGATGTACTAGAGAGCAAATATTTGATAGTGAGGAGAGTGAGGAAAAAACATCTTACAAATAAAAAGCTACTCTGTTAAAACAAACAAACAAACAAAACTACAGAAGAGAAGACATGACAATCCCAATTGAGAGTGAGAATGGAAGTGTTCCTGTATCTGAAGGACCCCCAGTGGGAACCCCAGAGGTACCGGCTGTACCCTGAGGTGAGCTGGGGAGAGAGCACGGCTGGGCAGGAGGCTGCTCCTGGCCTGGCCTCCTCTGAAGCTCTGAGGGAGTCCCCGAGAGGGCGGAGCATCGCACGGCACACCCGCGCCTCCCCATCCAGACACAGCGCTCGGTGCGCTGTACTAAGACGTCATCTCCAGGGGCAGGGATTACAGGTGATCTTTATCATTTCTCTTTTAAAGTTTCATATATTTTCACATTCTTCCATAATGAGAATGCATCACATTTCCTTCCAGAATAGAAAACTATGAGAACAAATCAATGTATTTTTTAAAACCCTGTAAATTGAAGGAAAAAAAAAATAATTCATTTCTGACTATTTGACATGGGCTGACGATTCTGAGGAACTGACTTTTTCCCTTTCATATGTTAGTTGGTGGATGTCATATAGTAAAAAGAGAGAGGCCAAAATGGGTGAGATCTAATTTCTTTAAGGGCTATGATCTTAGCATGGCATAACAATGCAGCAAAATGTAGTATACAGGTTTTTGAGGTCCTTCTGGTCAGAAGCCCAGTGTACTGGTTAATTGTCTGGTAGAGTATACACCAGTGTGTGATTCAACTACGACCTCTAGAGACTCTGTTCCATGACATTATGGATTATTACAAAAAATGCAGTTTCACCAAATATCTTCGGCACAGAGAAAGGACTTCATTAAGTCCCTTACACAAAGTCAGCTTTCTCAAATCCGGTACATTTCTTATTCAGCCTGAGAGGTTTAATTTTTAATAATCAATGAATTAAAATGTTCGAGAATGCCCCAGGGGTTAAATTTAATAAAGAGATTTCCTTGGGCTATGCTGTCTAAAAGTACATATAAGATTAGAAAAACTCTTGAAGTAAATTCATTTGAAGCAGATGTCAGTAAGGTACTCAGGGCCAGATTCCTGGCTTCTGTCTTAAAGAAGAAACAGGTATTTCTGCCCTTGTGCCTGGAATGCGCCCATTGCGCCTGCAAGTACAATCCTTTGCTTCTAGCTGCAATTAAGAAACCAGTGAACCTCTTTAATAAAGAACTCACTCCCAAACCACTTAATTGTTGATTTCATTTAGTTATTAGCATAGAAATTAGGCAACATTTTCTGTATTTTAAGAAGTGATTTTATGTATGTTTTAAAGACCTTCAACTTTACCTACTTCACTACTAACAAGGATTAAAAATGCAGGTTTGGACAGGTTTCTAGAGATCTGTGGGGTTTTTTTTGGGGGGGGAGGGTTATTCCATGCTTTCTATTTCTGAACTTCAAATCGTGAATTTATGATCCATTTAAAAACATATTTTAGATTCAAAATCCTCAGGGATTCAAGACCCTCTTTAATCTATGCAATGTGAGTTTTCATTTTGTATGTTAGAAAATCAAAAACATTCAGATATCATGAAATGAGGTAACTGGCTCATAGAGTTTGAATACAGAGATAAGAAGAGAATTTGTGATATTTCCTATGGTGTTAAAGCTCCTGGAATAAGAAGATAAGAGGGTAGAGAAGTTGGTGGGCTCGGAGTTTACCTTTGGCCCTGCGCCTGGGGCGTGGACACCACAGCCCTGCACTTTGTAAAGGAAGTTGTTCGGGGCCTTTCTAGTTACCTTGTTCCTCAGAGTCCCAGGGTACCTCTGTGACAAGACGGATGCCCCTATCTGTGGCTCATACACTTTTACTGACCCCACATACCACATTGCAGCTGGTGTGGGGCCAACTCCCTGGAAATGCAGACAGCTCCTTACAACATAACCGGTCCCACAATGAGAATAAAAGCTTGCCTTGAACCTGTTCTGTTGAAAGGCTTTGGGTTTTTCCAGGATGTCCAGTAGATAATAGACTCTCACATCAGCAGCTGCCTACCTCGCCAGACACAGGGCGGGCCCGGCTGTGAGCATGTGCCAGGCAGGCTCTGCTCACCCTAACGGAACACCCCTGAAGTGGAAACCCTTTCTTCTTCCTCTCTCTCCTCTTTCATTTCTTTCCTTCTTTCCTCCTTATTTTCTTCCTCCTCTTTTCTCTCTCTTCTTTATTTTGTCCCGTAGACAAGATACAGAAGAAGAGAAATAAGAAACCAAGATAATTTTCGCCTCAATTTTAAAAGTTAGATTTTATATGGATATCTCTGGGTAGAGCTTTCTGGATGGGAGCCTTTTGTATGCATCAGAATGACCTGCTCACCTCTTTCCTCCTCAGGCTTTTTCTGGGAAACTCTGATTTCACCCGGAATTCCTCACTGATCAGCCCAGTCTCCCTGAAGCGTCCTCACTGTTTGCCCCGAACAGCTTATGAGAACATCGATGGGGACTGAACACCGTTTACTGTGCTGTTAACTCCATCGCATGCACTGCTCTGCCTGGCCTGTACTCTAGCACAGAATCAGCACGTGGCTTGTTCCCTCTCATCATCCTGGATATCCAGCTCAGAGTACGTTATGGAAAAACAACTCTGACTAAATGGTCTGTGTCCTAACAAGATTGCTCTTTTCCAAATAAACTTCATCTGTGCCCACAACGACTTGGAAACTTTATGAAGTACTTAGGGGCTTTCTTGTGTTCCTAAAGATTGGACCTTATAAGGACAAGAAGACAGGAATTCTAGGAGAAACTACAAAGCACAGGCAAAGAGCAAGTGGAGAGTACACTTACGAAATCACACTCTTAACAGTTCACCAGGCGGAGGGTAGAACCCCAGGAAAGACCATCCTCCGATGAGTAAAACGGTTGTCAGCCTTCACGAATAAACTTACCTGTGTTCTGGAACTCCAGGCAGAACAAGAAAACAATGTCTATGACTCTAACTTCAAATTACTGCTTGGTTTCTGTTCTCCAGGCAATCCTTGCTCCCCCTTTGTCATAGTGCAGTAAACAAAATCCACACATCTAATTGCAAAGCACTCTTGATGGCCATGCAACTCGAACACAGAACATGGCTGGGTATGCTGGAAGCTTTTGCACTCATGAAATCGGAGCATGGGCAGAACAAACAGTGAAGCAAATAGGTATCAATTACTGGGTTTGCTGCTTTTCTACCCCTAAAAAATAGGCTTCCTTTCTTGTCCCAATTAATACTGGGGGGAGGACGGGTTTACAAATGTTATTCTGGATACTTCTGTACTTATAAATGTAAGATTTACAAGGTGGGGGATTAAATCAGAATCTTTATTGTGAGCATGAGTCAAACATAAAGGAGAAAGGACTGATGTATGGTGAGTAGTGAGGATCTTATGTTAGTGGTAATGTCTGGGCCTGAAATGTGCATACGTCTTGCAGAGACATGTGAATCATTTTCCTTGGAAGTCGGCACAGTGATAAGCAAAGTGGTTCAGTGTCGTGGCAGCGCCTGGCTCCGCAGAGCCCAATTAAGAAGCATGATAAATGACTTGTGAGGTTTCTCCCTCCTCTGACTGGCAGTGACAATCCTCAGTGGAGAGCCAGTGAGTAGTCTGCCCGCTCCTCATACATCTGGTGCCTACAACCAACCAGGAACACCTTCGGCTGGAATTCTGATCTCTCTGTGTCATGCTGCGCTCCTGCAGGCTGGCAAGTTCCTTCCCAGCACTGTGCAAAGGGAGATGCAGGGTGAGACCAGTTAGGCAGATCCCCCCCCCACACCTTTGAGAGGCTCAGTGCATTTAATACCTAGAGAGAGAGAGAGAGAGAGAGAGAGAGAGAGAGAGAGAGAGAGAGAGAGAGAAAGAGCTTGTGATGATGAAAGAGCATCCTAAGGATGAAGTAACTGTGTAAGGGACTGCTAGTAAGGTTAATTCATATCTCACCTCCTTAGAAGTCAGTATTTACTTCATGTAGGTGAGACAGTGGCTTCATGCTGCTTGCATGGCTAAGGATAGCCAGTGTTTAGAAGTGAACGTGAACACTATCTTCTCCTTTCTTGTGGCTTTGTTGGAAGGATGTCAAAGAGAACGTGTACCCGGAACACAAGGAGAATATGGAAGGAAATTTAGAGAGAAAGGACATCAAGAAATACATCAGGAATAAAAATTAAGATGGCAGAGAAAGAGAGAGCCGTGGGACTAACTAAACTTAAGGTTTATATTTGGAGAAATACGATAGGATAGTTGGCATGGGCTGGGTCTGTACTGATGTATAAATGCATTTTTTAACTCTTAAGTAGTACAACTTCCTTTAAGGATTCTGCTTCGCACCTTGGCCCTGAAGGGTCCCAGAGAAAGGGCTCACTCTCTGGCTCCCCCCAGCAGTGCCTTATAAGGTAATGGCAAACCTTGCACTAAATATCTCATGATGAACACAGAGGGGTGCTCTGCGGGGATGCGCTCTAAAGACTAAGAGTCTGGTCAGCCTTTTCTGTGCATCCTCAGTGAAGACCCTCTCAGCCTTCCCACCTTCTGGGGCAGCACATCAACATTTTCCACTGCATATCTCATTGAGTTCTTTGTAGGAAGCTTTATTCTTTTTAATTAAAAAGACAAGACTGCCAATTACTTAAACTTAATCCCCAAATGTAATTGTTACTTTGAAAGATTTTTTTTCCCCAAAAAAGCTCACAGAAGAGCAATATTTCCATCAAATTAAAATTTAGCGGAAGCTTAGATTTTCAGAAAAAATATTCATTTTCAAATCCCTGCTGGCTCTAGAAACGTAAAGAGCACAGCAAGGCAGAAGCATAGGAAGGTCGCGGGAAGGGCTGTGTGAGGCAAGTGCATTGTAGGAAAACCGGAAACTGCAGCTGAGAAGAATCCCACTGCTAACAATTTGCCTGACTATAAATTGATGCTGTAGGATTTTTTTGCCATTTAGTTCGAAGCTAAATGTCAATTCAAAGAGAAATAACACTTTTGAGCTTATGTTGGACATTTAAAAACTGGTGCGAATAAATTTAGGATAGATTCATCTTAGTAAATTTGAACAAGAATACTTTAAGAACCAGAGCAGAAAGAAGAGTAGAAAGCTAGGGAAAGGTAAGAAACAGGAACAGGAATAAGACCTCACTGACTGTAGTTGGGCCTAAATCTTTGAATGGACAAGAAGTGAATCATTGATTCTCTGTTAAACACTAGTACAACTATACCAGTGGCTGGATTACTAAAGAAAATCAGGAAAACATCAGACTTTTCCCCAGACAAGTAAAGACGGTAAAGAATTAGGTATTGAAGAGGACTCTTCACTATCTATATGAGTATTAATAGAGCCAGTGGAATCACTGTGATTTTGTTGTACATGGCCATAAGGGTATTATCAAGAGAAACCAGACTCTTGTTTTGGCCAGCCAATAGGAAGGGACAGGTATATTTAATACTAAAGCCTCTTCTGTAACATGCTTGACAGTTGTTTGCCAGGACAGGGGTTTGGATTACTATGACATGGTAATATGCACAATGGGTATTCACTGAAAAAATGCAGATTGCTACTCAGTAAGCTGTGCAACTGTGCAATTCTTTTATGTGCAGTATTGTCATATCAGTTAAAAATAATGGAAAATCTAAAATCTTTCTTTTGTTTGTTTGAGAGAAGGTATCTATCTATAGTTCAAGTCGGCAAGTTCAAGTTGCAATCGAACACATACAATCCTTCTGCCTCAGCCTCCCAAGTGCTGGGAATTACAATGCCACCATGTCCAGTTTGAAAAAAAAATCTTTATTTTGTTTTAAGATGCTTCCATGTAAAAACTCCTTAGCATTATGGCATTTCAAACATTACTAGAATCCATAACACATCATGTAATATGAAGCATACTGAAAGCACTTCCAGATAATGTCTGTGCAAAATGATATAGGTACACCTCGAATGTAGTACTTTTAAAAATTACAGGAGATATATATATATCTGAAGATGATTATTTTAAATCCAATCTACTTTCTTTAGAGGAACTTGAAGCTCTCTTTGTATGTTACTTAAAATACCACTTTGAGCTTGTAGGCATGAAAAATGAAATTTCTTTCCCATTTCACAGTTGGAAAAACTGAATTACAGAGAACAATGCTAGTAATTATCTATGATTAATAGTGGTGTGTATGTAAATGAGACTGAATAAGTGTGTGAAATTAGATGTGCCAATGCCAGATAGTTCTGCTCATATCTTTGAAAGGATGAGCGCTTTCATACAAATCTCCGTGTGAGTTGGGCAGACAGCTGTCTCTGTTTTCAGCATATCTGAAAAAGAGTTTTCTAAAAATGTATAGATATGAAAGTAATGGTTATGCATTATAAGTATCATAATATATAAAATAATTTGGTGGGTTTAAAATTCAAATGCATATCTAATGAATGTTATGAATGCATACTCAATTCTTACTTATAACATAGTATAGATCTATATATGTGCCTGGATGTAGCAAGTAGGAAATTAAAATTTGACTATACACTGTTCATTAAAGATTGTGTGGAAAAGTACAATATTGTTTTCTTGGGGTTATAGGGATTAATTCAATGAGTATGTGCAAAAGAGTTTGGAGCTTTATTGATACATGAGATGCCCCCTCTCTATCTAGTGTTATTACTACTGATTATTAATATTACCATTGTTGGACAAGCTGACACTACTGTTACATTAAGGAGCTAGGAGGAGGCACTTTCTCATCGATTCTCAGGATGGTATCCTACAAAAAATAAGTGGAACTTAGGACTGTACCATGATCGTTACAGCATGGGCTGTGTCTAGGGGCTTCTTTCTTAATTTTGGAGTCTGAATGGGGCCCATCCTTGGAGGTGTGGGGGCAGGGGTGCCCTCTCCTCCTTTGACTCTTTTGGTGCCTAGCCTGCATTCAAGGACATTGTTCTTCCTTGGGAGGAAATACCCTAGACTAACTTCACATTTATGAAAGCCTGGTTTGGTTGTTTAAAAGACTTTTTAAAAAAATAACTTTAATTTTGAAGGGTTTTGTTTTGAGAGAGTGCTTTAGACAGCTGTATTAATCATGCAAACCCAGCCATGTGCAATGTGTTTTATCAATGGCAAAACAGGGACTGAATGGTAAGCAGCTGTGAATAAACCCAGTGCAGTGCCTGAACCTGGAAGATAATCTCCACGTTCCCAGACCCGCTCGTCACACAGGGTTAGTGATTGGAAAGGCTGTTCACTTGGGAGAAATTATCAGATGGGAGGCAAACAAGTGAGATACTTTCCAGAATTTTTTTGCTTTTCTCTTTTCTTTTACTTTTTTTTTTTTTTTTGAGTCAGTAATCTGAAAAAGATAGGCTGATGGAGTCCAGAGAGCTGCAAGCTCTGGGGAATTTTTCACTTGAGAGCTGTGTAAACAAAACAAGGATGGTTTGCCCTTGTCCTTTCCTTCCTTTCACTGATTTTAACTCCCTAAGGTTGGCTTCACCGCCTCAGCCTGAACCTATGGTCTTTCTCCAGGAGCGTCCTCTAGGTGCATGTCCATTGTGAAGAAGGGCTGTGCATAAACTGATGTTTTTGCCCATCATCCAGAGCCCCAGGAAACTGGAGCCAAATCAAGCAGGAAAAATTCCCTCTGACATTAAGAGTTGACTAGTTCCTCATTTTACAATTCAGTGGATTTTCTGCAGCAATATAATCAGTGATATTTATGCAAATATATGCAATTCAGGACTCATTTCAGAATAAATAGACCTAAATTAAAATTAATGAGAAAAAACACCTATCAGAAACAGATCAAGTATGGAATTCTACTTATTTTTAAATTTTCTTTTTTAAAAATTGAAAAGCAGGGAAGCACACTCAATGTTTTGTTCTGTGGGGGAATAAGGGGAAAAGAACATCTGAAAATGTCTAATTGGCCACAGACAGTACATATTACCTCTCAGTCTAATTTCAATAGTATTATTATCATCGCTGCAGAAAATCAAGCAATATGATGAAGGAAACCCAAGAGAAATGCATTTGATTTATTGGGTCTTGTTTTTGTTTAATCACCGCATGAAAGGCTTTGGGACCAAATTCCTGCTGTGTCTCTACAGGGCAGCCCCAGTCAGGTTGAGGTGCCACCAAGAGTAGGGAAAGGAGGCCAACTCTCCACCCTTTACTGACTGCATTAACAGTGAAGCAGCAGATGTGAAATACGCATTTCTGTTAGGTTGGAAAGCAAGAGAGAAATTTCTCTGTTTTGTTTCAGGAGAACAGAAAAGGGTCATTGTGACTTTCTTTTTGCCAAACACCTCATGGAAATTGGTGTTTCAAAATTCTGCAGGCCGTTCAGGTCAACCAGTTGCTTAGGGTTAGGTTAACACTTTGAGCCAAAGCTTAAGTTTCTATATTTCTGATGACAACGCAAGTATTTAATTAAATGCAAGAGTCTTGCATTACAGTCACTACCACAGTGAAGGATTCTTCTAATAGATATTTGAGTAGTAAAATGGTATTCAAAAAGATTAAGTATTCTACTGTTTGCAATTGTTTCCATAGGAAACTGCATTTCACATGGATTGCCCTCTTGACTGAGAAGTTTCCTCCTCTAGAAAAGTGCTAGAAAGTTAGAATTCTTGTAATGAACAAAGAAAGTAATCCCCCAACACACCCTGGGGATTGGACCCAGGGTCTTGTCCTCTGCTACTGAGCTCCCTGTCCACGCTGGGACTATTTTTCCATAGCAGCTTCTCACATCAGCTATCCCAAGTCTCAATGAACAGCTTTTCAATTTTCACTAACAGAAGCCAAAATATTAGTAATAAGGTAAACTATAGTCTCTAAAAACTATCACATCTAAGAAAGCTAGCTACATTCTACCTACAACATAAAATCTAACTAGGTCATTCTCCAAGCAACAATCCAATTTGTACAAAATATAAAATTCAACAAAATGCTCCCTGCACTCCAAGACTAGACCAGACACTTTTTCAGTGTTGACAGATGTCCTTTGCAAACAGTGTCTGGTTTCATCATGTTCAGTGCTGTCTGTTTCATACTGTATGATCAGATAAATATTTGAGTTTGTGGCTACAGAAGCTCTCTGAAAAGGCTACCTGGAGTCATTGTGACACTGTACAACGCTCATCTTGGATTGACCATGATCTCTTTGAAAATTTTATCCACTGAGACAAATGTATATGTGTGTGTTTTTTACATCAAGATCTGTGCAAGATGGCAACGTGATAAACTGATGGCACTCTCTAGCAACACAAGGAGATAAATGTCTTAAAATAATTGTGGCATGTCAGGAATTCAAGACGTGCTATTTTCCATGAACACTAATTTTGTGTCAAGTTGAAAAAAGCATGCACATTTTTAACAGCTTTATTTTTAGGGGTTGGGATAAGAAACAGGTTTCACTAATGTTTTTAGAGAATTTTTTTTTTTTTTTATTCAACAGAGTTGGAAGCATTTATATGAATAATAGTTTGGGCTTTTCTTAAAATTTAAGAATGACTTTTATTAAGCTGTCTCACAGATCCTGAAAACCTTGCAATGCTCATTTCAAATGTAATTAAAGTAAGTTTGCATATATATGAATGCATAATTATGCAAAACACTGCATTATTGACATTCTGAATACGTATACCCAATTTTGCTCTAACTTTTAGTTTGGACAAGTGTTAATGAAATATGATCCATCTTCCAAAGTATAAACTAGGCGCTCTCTACCTTTCATTCTGAACACATTTTCTTTAGAGTGTGTATGATAATCTTGTTTAATTGGATTTATTTTTTCCACAGTAGGCCCCACATGGCCTAGTTTCCATTTTTTCTCAGGTCTTTGAGTGCTATTTGCAAATCACTTTTCTGGAATTTAATTTCAATGGTAGATTGGTTTCATTTCAGATTTTTTTTCTGTATTATTTTAATTTTATTTGCCAATTTGCCTTTAAATAGCCTTAAGCTAAAAAGTTGTGGCTGCAACTTGCATCTAAATGTAGTTAGAAGGCAAAATTTAATTTTAGAAGTTTTATAAAAAGGGAAAGCAAAATGACTACTTTGGTTTTTTGATGTTTTCTAAAGTAGTGATGCTTCATAGAAAAAACAGAAATTGATCAGTAGTTTAAGGAAACAGTATCCTTGTAGTTTGGTTGAGTTTAACCCTTGGTAGCATATAAATTCATTTTACATGTATTATCAATGACTTCAAATTTGTATAGTAAACATCTCCACATCTGAAGGTGGTTGGTGGGAGGATTTGTATTTTTGTAGACTACACAGCTGGGGAACTTGAATGGTATAAATATGTAAATTCACTGTGACTTATAATAAATACCAATTGAAGAAAAAATTGCTCTGAGTTTAACATTAACCTGGCAACTATGGGATGACTTTAAGTTAGGCCAAGTGACCTCCTTCTTATACTTATCAAATGGTAGAGTCAATGTATGAACAAAAATTATTTTGTATGTAAATGATGTAGATGTGTTTTCCTCCGCTGTGTGTTTTGCATGTTACAGATGTTGGAGAATGACCCGTCAATAGAGCAACAGTGACAAAGATCATACTGACCTTGAATGGGGTGGGGGATTGTGGGTGCAACACGCTCTAAAGGGGAGAAAATGGTAAACATCATGGAAAGTTCATATATGTGTGTGTGTATATATACACACACACACATATATATACACATATATGTGTATATATGTATATATACACATATATATGTATATATGTGTATATACACATATACACACATATATGTATATATATGTATATGTACACATATATATACACATATATGTGTGTATATATGTGTGTGTGTGTATATATGTGTGTGAATATATATATATATATAACTTTCTCATGTTTAGCTACTTAAACAATTATAAAGCAGATTAAACGTCAATGCCTATAGGATCATATTCCCTAAAATGTGTTTATCTCTTCTTGTTGTTACCATTCAAATATGAAAGAAAGATATTAGCACGTTAAAAATGTAAGTTTTAAAATTTAGCCAGATGAGGGAGAGAACAGCAGATTGTGGTCGCTCTGTAGGATCCTACTCGGTACTTGAAACACTCATAACCAATATGGCAGATCTTTTAGAAAGCTGAACTATAAGGTACTTGTAGCCTTGGTCAAATAAATCAAGGTAATGTATCTTAGTCTGGTTCTTAGTTGTTTAGCTCATAACAGATGGACCTGTCCTAGATACAGACTTCCTCTCTCTCCCTCAGCCCCACAGCCAATATCAGCTTTAGTCAAGCATCTGGAGCATTTATTTTGGGAAATACTAATTCAACTTTTCTCTCAGGGTTTTATTTCCACAAAAGTGACACCAGTGCCAAAGTAATACCCAAGTTAAATGTTTCTCAAAATGATATAGTTTGACTTGTAGTCTATTCCTTAATCCTACACTCTTGTTATAATAGAGTTCCCTCTGAAATTTGATCAGCTAGTCAGGCTTGCTTGATGAATCCTCCTGTGTAGGAAGAAGTACTTTTCTTTTGAGCTGTAGGTTGTAAGTGTATGAGTTTCTTACATTTCATACCTGAGCTAATAACTCAATAAAATAAGAAATAAAAAATATCAGAAATAAAAACCATAAAGAGGTATGTATATGCACATTTACATTCTTGATCTACCTGCTGTCTTACATGTAATATTAAAAAGAGTAGAATTTACCTGGTCTTCAGACTTCCAGTACATCTGCACTCAGAAAACCCAGTGTCCTGGAAGAGTGAGCTCTCTGGTTGTAGCTTAAATGTGAAAGTTTCCAAAGTCCATTAAGATGGGGTGGGTCAGTAACATCCCAGTGAGCAATCGTGTCTTAGTTACCCAAGTGTCAAGTAGAAAAATGGTTTAAGCCTTCGCTGGTTATTTGGTATTGTTTCCAGCTTTGAAAATAAATAGCTAAACTGCTTTTAGCATTTATGTACCAGTTGAAGATTACTGTCCCATATTATACTCTTTCTACTGTTTTTATTCTTTTTATTACTACTATTATTCAGACTGTTTAAATGACTCAGCTTAATCTTTTCTCATCACACTGTTCACAGCTGGTTAGGTGCACTCTGCCCTCATTCCAGGAATCCGTTTTCATCGCCACTCCATCTGACCCCCTCTCCTTTCACTGTCTTGCCAGCTCCTTCCCAGCTTGTTGTTACCCTTTCTCCTCCCTGATATCATGGTTTTAGGCTTCTCATGCCCCATTACCTCATATCATTCTCTTAATTCTACCCTTTTGACTTCTCTCCCCTTAGATGCTTCCTCAAACAAGACTTTCATTCTTATTCATTCACCACTATTCTGGTGCTGTTCTACTGTTTATTTCAGGATTTATGGGTTTTTGTAAGAGAGTAAAGGGAGTTAAATAGTATTTAGAAAGAAAAGGGAGAATTCCAACTTTTGATATTCAAAAGTAGACAAAGGCAGGACACCTTAGGGTTATGCACAGCTGGCCCTGGAGAGTCTGTAGCTTTCAGAAAGTCCTTTAATTCTGAACATTTTTTTAATGGGCTAAATGTGTGATAGTGATATGCGGTGGGGTGTTATTAGTTGATTCTGCTGGATCGTATGAGAAACCACTAACTAGGCATTTAGAGTTCACAAGGAAACACTTAGAATTAAAGGCACTTCAGTGACAAAAATGGAGGCAAAGTTAGGGCATTTATAATGAGGTCATTATGAACTCAGGTTGGGTTTTCTTGTATCTTCCAAAGTTATGAAGGTTCAGTGTTCTTTTGGGATGTCAACTGATTTGTTGCCTATGCTGGAGAGGAAAAGTTTCCAAGGGTCCACTGAATTTTTTCCCAGCCACAGAGAGTGCTTTAAAGGAACTTGCAGCTGCTCTTTTATACTGCATCAGATTAGTTTTCAAGCAGCAGTTCAGGTTGTTTTATTAGGTGGCCTTTAGAAGAATCCGGTCATTACGTTTGTCAAATCTTAACCAGCACCATACAGTGGTGCATGCTTAATACCATGCCCCTAAAATAATAACGAAGAAAGCTTTCTAAAGGAAAAGGGAGGCCCTCCTTATACAAACTCAAGATGGTGCCATGTTACTTAGGTAATATTTAAATTCAGTCAATTATAGGTTCACAATTCAGTGATCTTTGAAAACTAAAAAGAAAATGAAAAATATCTCCTACACACTGCTATAGCATATAGATTTCTTTGTATTTTTGTTCTTTTGTATTCAATACCTTTAAAGGAATTTTTAAAAATTTGTCTACTTGATTATTTTGGTGTTGCTTTATTTTAAAGCTCTCATTTAATTATATTGATCCCTTCAGAACTCAGTATTTGATTGGAGAGTGGAGGAAGGTCATGTATGTTGCCAAAGACGAAGTGGTCACACATGGACTCTACACAAAGTCAGCGCGTCCTCCAGGTGGTGGGGGAAGCTGGGGATGTGCTCACGGGACACCCGGAGGGTCGTGGTGAACTCTTCTGGGCTATGGCTTTTCCTCTCGCCCTGCTGCAGATGCTGGCCGCCAGCCACACCAGCTGCCTTGTCTCTTGAACTGGCTTGGCCGGTCAGCAGAGCACTCTGCTGTCCACGTGGTGCTTCTTAGGCTGCTGGCTACAAGAGCCTGGTCTCAGCATGCAGAGGGGAAGTGCCGCTATTAATCCTCACATGGCATCTTCATCTTCCCACAGATCCCATCACTTTCAACCTATGTAATGGCCATCCATTCACATGTGGAGTTTCCTTTTTCTTTTCTTTTCCCTATTCTTTCCTGTTTCTTCTTTTCTTTGGTCACCGCACCTCCTCCCTCCCCTCCCCAATCTCTTCTGCTTCCTGTGAGTTGTGTTACCCTGGAGTCTCATTTTCATGGTTTCAACTTTAGAGCTCATAGCAAGGCACTTCCGGAAGCTAATAACCACGAGAGGCTGCATCCGGGGATCATTGTCATTCTTGTTAAAAAAAAAAAAAATAAGTGGGGATCTTCATTTAAGTGTTTAAAATTAGGCTTTGAGTCTAAGAAACTGAAACAGTGATTTCTGCAATTTTGATAGTTCCTTTTCATCTCAAAGCCTAATGACCTTTCATACTGTGTTCTTGAGTGAGCATGATGCATCCCAATTTCCCTTGAGGTGAAAAATCAAGTCCGAACCAAATGCTGATGTGTATGCTGCCTTTGCCTATGCTGCTAAAGGAAGATGTGCCCATGTGAGTAGCTGTGTAATGGCAGTGTGAGCTCGCATGGAAGCGGCACATCACCATTCCCACCCCATGTGTTTCCCATGCTCCATTCAGGGCAGCTGCTCCCACATCCTCAGGAGATGTATGACTGTGATGCACTCACCTGACTCTGTGACTCTCAGTTACTAACAGAAATTTTGTGAGATTCTTGACAGTACTTAGTTTTGCTGGTTTAAGACCTTTCAACAGACCCCTGTGATAGGGTAGTGACATTACAGTGCCTGACATGACTTTTCCTGACTTCTAAAACCATCTCCATTATCCCTGCCCCAGCTCTGTGCTCAGTGGCACAGCTGAAGGTCACACTGCTGAAGTTAGTTTTTCTGTGCCACGATCTGGATGCTACGGGAACCACCCAGTCCCATTCTTGTGTAAGCAGTCATGAAGGCGGGAGTGTAGCTGTGTGCAGCCGCACACAAGACACCTTAGCTTAACATCAAATATAGTTCAAAAGAACCATAAATGACTCTAGTATAATTTTCCTTTCGGCCAATAATGCTGCTCAAAAAATGTACTGCTCAGTGTGGACCGGCTCCTCTGTCCTCTACCCCCAGCTCTATGTACTCTTGCTCTCTCTCTCTCTCCTAAGTCCTTCTCTAACCCTCCCACCTCTTCCTTTCAATGTAGGGATGACATTTTATTCATCAATTGAAATATATTATTAATGCAATTATTCTCCATGGGAGAAAATATACTTTAATGTGGAGGTATCATTGCTCAATTTGCCTAATCCATTCATTCCATTTTCTCTTTCTAATGTCCTTTAAAAGTCTTCTTCATAGGCAGATCCTTTTCACCTAACCAGGGCATCTTAAATCTATAGAATGTTGAATTTATAGTTGAGATTTGTTTTGGCTCCTAACTTTTGGAATCCCTGACCCTGAGGATGAATCAGGAAACTACATTTCTCAACACAAATCCTCCCAAGTGTCTTGTAGACACACCACTGACTCCAGCTGAAGCAAAAACAAAAACAAAAACCCAGTGATGCTTGACCTTTGGAGAAGGTCAAGCAGGACTATGACTTTCTATGAGAGTCTTTCTGCCCTGTTTATCTTACACAGATAACTTAGGACAGGCAGCACCCAACATCCTTAACCCTAGGGCTCTTGAGCCAGGCATTGCACCATGAATTAACTCCAGAGAGAGCCCCACCTGCACTGCATGAGCTTTGGGGGGACAAGCACACAAAGTGTCACTCTCTGGTGAACCTCCTCATCCTCCTTCTCTGTGGGGTTGTTAATTCTTTTCTCATAGTTTCCTGACCAATATGGCTGGTGAGTGAGTCCTGACCGTCACACACTGCCAAAGGGCAGGACGCCAAGGTGTTGACTCCTCTCAACGTGAGTAACTTTCAAACCACTAATCCCTTCCTCGTCAACGTTCAGAACTGTCTCAGGTTTTCAGAAATGCTCCTTTTCTTATTATTCCATCTCTGTTGCAAAAAAACTGGAAAAGTAACATTTCCTGCTATCATATGAAACCTTTGCCAAACCTTATTTTCATTCCTTAGATCTTGTATTGTTTTAGTCATTCATCCCGTTCTTTTGTGTGGCAGACACAGTCTCCTTCTCTAGCCTGCTCTTTCTCCCAGCACCTTCTCTGTTCACACGGTGTATTTTCCCCTCGATCTCTCTTTTTACTGATGATTTTTAACACTTGTCCATTTCCAGACCCTCATTTGCCTCTGCTTCTTCAAGAGGCTATCACTGAAGAGTTACATGTTTGCTGAACATGTTTCAGTTTAACTCAACAAGGGGGGGAAAAAAACACTAAGAAAAAAGAAAGAGAAGTTATTATTTTGTAAGATTCTCCTGTGTGCAGGAATTGAGAATCAATGAATATATTTTCATTTTTGTATAAAGTTACCTTTCATATTTAAGGGGTTATTATAAAGTTTCTAGGAAAGAATGAAACCAGTTCAGTTTTGCCAGGTTAAGCTCCGCTTTGGCATACTTACTGAAAAGGACTAGGCTGGCATTGGTGACCCCCAGCTTGTTGGCAGCCACGCAGGTATAGTTGCCATAGTGCTCCTCAGTGACGTTGGTCACCGTCAGGGAGGACTGTCCCTCCGTGCTCTTAATCTCAAGGCCATTAGCACTATTTATCCTATGAGTTTAAAATGGAAGAGTTAGGAAGAACAATGATAACAGTTTAAGCTTAGTAATTCCTTCCCTATATTCACCCTGGATAAACAAGAGAAGGAACAAAGAGACTTGGTTAGTCTCTGCTCATTTCTTCATTTAAATTATGCAACTTTTTATTGTTAGAACTAATGACTCTCAGTAGAGACCAGGAACTACCAGGCAGGGATGGGTTCCTTTTGGCTTGCAGGGAAGATACGCAGGTGGAAACTACATATCAAACCAAAGACTTCACTTTTTTATATTTAACCTGAGGGTCTTTGGACTTCAGCTTCAGAGATACAAGTACCAAAGCACTTGATAACTGTGTTAAAGAGGAAATGCCTCACAGTTATACACAGGTTTAATTGGGCTTGGATCTGCCATTGGGTTTCAGGTCTTTCAAATGGTGCATGTGGTAGGTTGGCCACATACCTGGTGTCATCCCGGTACCACTCAAAGTCAGGCGCAGGCACTGCTGAGGCCTCACATTTGAGGGAGGCTTGCCGCCCTGTGGTGGCCTCATTGCTCTTGGACTCCGTGATAGTGGGAGGATCTGGAGGAAGGACAGACAGAAGGTGATTGGAAGGTGTCAGGAAACACTTTCTCTGAAAGCTCTAGTAACTAGAGTCATAGGATCTGTTGAGAACTATCACTGTAGAACTAAATAAAGGATGGTTAATGAAAACAGTCCAAGTTTATGAAAATGAGTCATTTAGCAAAGTTTCATGGAAATTTAACCTAGGATCCCTTTATCCCTCCTGCAATAAATTACCAGTTATTCTAATTATAAATTATAATATTTGTAATTTTTCTCTTTTGATGAATTAAGTTGTGATACTGAAAGACTTGGGTCTTTGTATGTATAAGTTGGCCATTTTTCTTTTTCTTCTTCTTCTTCTTTTTTTTTTGAGACAGGGTCTTGCTTTGTCGTTCAGGCTGGCCCTGAACTCACCATGTAGTCAGGCTAGCCTTGAACTCACAGAATTCCTCCTGCCTCTGCCTCCTGAGTTCTCTGATTACAGGTGTGAGTCACCATGCCCAGGACTGTGGTATGTGGTACTGACTACTGATGGGCATGAGTCACACACCTGGCATTTTGATATGTGGTGATTGAACTCAGGCATTGTGATACGTGGTACTAAGGATTGAACTCAGGACCTTGGGCTTGCCAGGCAGACACCAGAACCACTGAGCTAAATCCCAAGCTCACCACTTTTCTTTTTATTCACTGTCATCATTACTAGTCAGATAGGAGCACAAAGCTCCCATTAGGTGGATGTCATGGTTTGGGTCTGGGTGGCCCCAAGGCTTCATGGGTCTGAGGTAGCTGCATCTGACATGTGTGATGCTGGGATTAAGGGCATGTGATTACTAAACACTCCACGTATGTGAGAGCTTCAGCAATGCCTTAAACCCAGTAGTCTGGATGGGATTGAAGGGGGAGAAAGACGTGGAGAATTTGCGCTCTCTTCCATGTGGCTCTTGCTACTCTGTGGGAATCGTGTTGTCTCTCCTCTGTGATGCTCGTTTCCAATCCCAGCCTTAGAGCCAGCTGACTACAGATTGAAACTATTAAGAACTATACGGTAAATGAACCCCTTCCCTTATAACTTTGGGTGTCAGGTATTTTGTATCAGCAGAAAGAGGTAAGTATCTGACACTGATGATTTCTCCATTTTTTCTATGTATGCCCTTATTACTCAGTAGATTATGACTCAATAGATTTTACTTTTATATATGGGGCTCAGTTTGACATCCATCCTAAGGCACAGAAAGCTTCCTTATGTACGAGCCTTTTACTTTCACTACCAGTTGTATTCTTGCACTTTTTCTCTGCTTGTGCCTGAGCCTACACAACTATCACAGGATGGCAAGGAGCTCAGAAACATACATAATATCCTGCTTTGTGCCCTGAGTTTTTGAAATAGTCCTACAGGTTCACAGGAGGAAGACAGAACAAGAGATGTGAACTCTTGGGGTGATGATGCTTTGTTTGTGGACCTAAGGATATTTCAGCAAAGGACTTTACTGCTCAAAGGTCATTTGCCAGAAAATGGCAGTCAGGGTTGGTGAATGTGGGAAACTAGACTAAAACAATCTGTGTAGTCTTCATAGAGGAAAAGCTTATTTAAGAGAACAGTAAAGCAAACTTTAGTTAACCACACTTCAGCATGTGGTCCATCTTATTTCTGATTTTCCCTGTATGTTTTGAAAACTAAGATTTCTGTCTATAGAAAACTCTGACCATCTGAGTTTGAAACAGTATACAATGGCCTTCTACTAGCCAACAACTTCTTGATCACCTTGGAAATCTTTAAGTTGCCATCAGAGAGCAGAGGAAGATAAAAACTCTATCAGCTCATATATAAACAGGAAGACGGGAGTTTGGATTTGTTGTTTTGTGCTTTGTTGTGGCTTCACTTTGGACTCATCTATTCTTTTATGCTGTCTCTCTTGCATAGGCATGCAATGGGAGGAGGCTGTAGTGGGAGAACCCTGAAATGGAAAGTAGAAGTCTCAGACTGTGACTTCAGTTTGATTGCATAGGCCTCTCGTTATACACTTCATCTCCTGGGCTTTGGTTTTTTTTTTTTTTTTTTTTTTTTTTTAAGGTTTTTTTGAGACAGGGTCTCGCTTTGTGGTTCAGGCTGGCCCTGAGCTCAGCCTCAAACTCACCTCACAGCAATCCTCCTGCCTCTGCCTCCCGAGTGCTGGGATTACAGGCGTGAGCCACCACGCCCGGCTCTGGTATGTGGTATTGGTTGCCGCTGGGGTGAGTTTCCACACCCAGTATTGTTATGTGGTTACCGGGGATTGAACCCGGGTCCTTGCGCTTGCAAGACAGGCGCCGGAACCACTGAGCTATATCCCCGGCCCCTCCTGGGCTTTGGTTTTATTGCCTATAAAATGAGGGAACCACACTTTAATATCTAGCAACCCTTCTGCCATAAAACATCTAAAATTCTAGCCTAAAAGGACCAATCTCTACAAAAGGATGGTTGGTATTATTATAATATGCACGTTTTCATGCCATTAATAGTTTTAGATTATAAATTTGTAACTTTCCAAATTATAATTCTATCTATTCCATGGATTAGGAATCAAGACTAGCAGTCAGGAATGGGAAATCGTAAGTCTCATTTTTTACCCTATTTGCACACCGAATTGAGTTAAGTATCTGTATCATTGTGAACATTTTATTTTTTTAAAGAAGGAATTAGTTTAAAATGATCCCTAAATTCCTACTTAAAAGTCATTCTAGGGGGCCGGGGAGTTAGCTCAGTGGTTCCAGCACCTGTCTTGCAAGCACAAGGACCTGGGTTCAATCCCTGGTAAACATATACCATACTGGGTGTGGAGACTCACGCTCAGCAGCAATCAGTAGCACATACCACAGTGCCGGGCGTGATGGCTCATGCCTGTAATCCCAGCACTCGGGAGGCAGAGGCAGGAGGATTGCTGTGATGTGAGTTTGAGGCTGAGCTCAGGGCCAGCCTGAACTACAAAGCGAGACCCTGTCTCAAAAAAAAAAAAAAAAAAATTGTCAATCTGTGGTGGGTTATGCAGATCCAAGCTCAAAGAGTAATACAAAAATTGGAAGCAGTTGCATTGGTAAGAGAGATACTGGTATACAAAAAGCATGGATGAGAGTTTATGAGCTGATATTTAAATATGATAAATTTAAGCTCAACTCTAGGCTCTGCCCCTCATTGCTTGTTCCCATTAGTGAGTCGAATACTTGTCCCAGAGTCACACTGCTTCAATTTCCTCACCAATATCATGTGGAAGCTGGCAGCAGGGAAGCATGTTTGGGAGCGGAGGAAGGAAATCAGAGATGTGCTGCCCTAGATTCATGATCCAGGGCCTGGAAAACAGACAGATTTGAGATATACGAAGCCTCAGAAGTGACCATATCAGCAATGGATTAGATGTGAAGGGTAGACAAAGGAAGATAATTAGAAAGATAACACTCAGGGTTTTTGAGTTGGGCAAGGCCCCCACTCAGATAAGACAAAGTTTGGGAATGAATGGAGATAAAACAGTAAATATTTGTTGCCCATCTTCAGTCCCCGTTGTATTAGGTTTGTAAGAAGTATATAACATCAGACCTGTAGTACAGTGGCCCATTTGTGTTGGCTGGAAGGACAGTTTTGTTTGTGATTCTGTAGGCCTGTTTAGTTTCATAATATTTAGAAGGGGCTTAAACAGCATCTGCAAATTTCTATAGGCATGTGCTTATGACTAACACATTTTGAATGATGACTGTTGCTTTACTGACCCAGCCCATAACCCAGCAAACTCCATATTTGTTACACTACCACCTCTGGCACATGTTAGCTACCTATGAGTGCCTCTAGGATGAGATCCGAAATGCAGTTCCTGGGTGTAGAGTACTGTGGAGAGTTCTTACCTCTAGGTAGACTTCTGACTTACGTAGTGCACCTACTGCTCTGGCACCTAGTCCTCTGCTTGGAGGTGAGGAAAGCAGAGTGATTTTTCAGATTGAAAAATTTGGAAAAAAAACCGGGTCATTTGGTACATTTGTTCCTTTTGTACCAAGTTTTGGCAGGGGACAAAGGTTCTCCTCTGCTTTTCCAAGGGGGAAAATCTCTCTGGTCTCTTTTTTTTCCATTCTCACGTGGACAAGTTTCACAGCCCAGACCAGCCATGACTGGGAGGTAACTCAGACTTAAGTAGTAGATTGAAACCTATCTCTAGGTACATTGATCTCAGAGGAGGAGGGAGGATTTGTGTCTCCCCCAACGTCTTTTTACTTATTTCTCAGTTTGTTTGGGACCTAAATGAGTGGCAAGCTATTCATTAGCCCAATGGAGATCCTTGCCTGGGCATGCCATCGACAAACTATGGTTGAACATTTTGTTGTTGCTGCAGGACCAGAAGACTGAACACAGGGTTACTCTACTGCTGAGCTACATTCCTAGCCCCTTTTTTATCTTGAGGAAGAGCCTTGCTAGGTTGGACTTGTGATCTTCCTGCCTTGCCCTCCCACATTACGGAGGTGCAGGTATGACTCACCTAACGGCAGCCATGATGGGAAGGAGGACACTGGTCTATTATCAACACTTACCATGTGCTTCTCTCTTTCCAAACCTAGGAAATCTCTTGTATACTGATAAGTACACGAGGTCCTCATTGCTCCTACTATTTCTAAAATGATGTCATCACAGAGGTCTGTTCCTTTTTGGTTTATTGGACTGTACATTTCAAAATTCATTTGTAATGAGTTCTGTAGAAGTGAGGCTAAGGAATATTATTACAAATCATATGCATCATGCCTACTATAATTAAAATAATAGATGTGCTTATTCAAAATATTGTTATAATAAAAATGTGACTTCATAAAAACGCTGCACAAAGAGGTCTATTGTTATTCTTTACATGGTTTAGGAATAGCTTACAGTTGTCAAAGGACTCTTCCAGTTTTTATTACTTCAAATTTCCAAGTTATGAAAATATTAATAAAGACTTATTTTTTCATCACTAATGACAAGACTTTTTTTCATTAGAATCAGCGCATTAACAATGACAGTGACCTAGGAAAGAAAATGTCATTCATTTAATCTTCCTAAGACTGGAAACACTTGTACAAAGGATAAGACTTGAATAGAGGATACAATTTATAGATATTGTAGGTATGTATCATTTACTAGACAGTAAATATCCATTTCATCCAAGTAAAATCCCTACGCATTATTGTTAGTCCCATTTGGTGAATAAGAAGGCAGCCTACAGAGAGTAATTTGTTCACATGGACATGGGCAGTAATTTGGTACAGCAAGGATTGGGGCCTGGGTCAATCATGTTCGCCACCTTATTTTCTGAACCTCTTTGCTCTGGTAAAGACATCTGAATGACTTCTTTTGGATAGAGATGGACTAGTAATGAGGGAAAGTACCATCAAGGAGAGCATAATGGTAGTTTGAAAGATAAATATGAAATAGTTTTACTATTCATAAAATACCAAAAAATGGTACAACATGCAATGATATGGTGGGTGTAATTTCACTTTAGGAGTCAGAGGCGCTGCATTTCTATCTGTGCTCTTTAGGTTGTTACCAGAGCCGTGTTCCACAGACTCTGTCAATGGAGATGCTGACATCTACTTCCCTGGTTCATAGGCTTTGTGTAAATACAAAACAAAATCAAAGATAGGAGAGCATTTTCAGCATCTAAAGCGATCATATTTATTGTTTTATTATTAGTCCTCACGTCACGGAAGGAGGGAGGACCTGAGATTAGACCTGGGTTAGAATTTCAAGTCCACCATTCACAAGTTCCTTAACTTTGTGGGGAATAGTGCTTACATTTTCTGAGCTTTGCTTTTGTCTCTCTACATAGAAATGATATGAATTATCTTCCCAGGTTAGTGTGTCAGGGCAGCAGGGCAGAGGGAATAGGCAAAATAACAGGCACTGTCTGCAGAAAATGTAGAAACAGTAAGACTGATGTAAGTAATTTGAGTATGTACCAGCAGTACAAAATTGTTAAATAATGTCTATAATAAAGGAAATATTCCATAGCCCTGGGGATACCATGCCCATGATACCTCCCCATATGATTGGTCACTGTCAGTATAATGATTATAGTGAATTTATGTAAAATCTCTAGGAGAGGCAGAGTATTCTTTATGTATTCACAAAAAATTAAGCTTCAAGTCTATCTGGAGAAATTATGGTGGAAAATTTTGGATAGTCTTTACTTTTACTGAATGTTGCCTCCAAAGGTATAATAATACAGTGGTACCTAGGTTTGTGAATGCTTCTTTTTGCAAATAATTTGGTTCTTGAACAGAAGTGTCTGATAAAATCTCATTTTTGTTTGCAAACTCTGCATTGGATGACACACACAACGGCGGCCATCTTTTCCACACAAACAAACATGTGGACATGTTTTCCAGAATCATGTAACAAACTAAGTGTGTGAACCAAGGTACTCCTATAGTTTTAAAAATCCCAGCAAGTGCTTTTATTTATACATTTCCAAATAAAGAAAATAGTAGTTAGGACAGAGAGGGGATCAGTGCAGCTATGATAACATATAAATGGTGGCGATCCACACTGTCTCACTCCGCACTGAGCAGTGATTTCCCTCAAGTTTCCTCCTTGTGTGACTATTGAGACAAAACACTGAGGAGTATCGTTAAATGCATATATACTATCAGAACATAACACCTGTCTCCAGGCCCAGCTGTGTATTCTGAGATTATTTCTGCCTCCTTTAGGGAAATGGTTACCAAATGGAAGTGTGAACCACAGAAATGCCTGAGTCTCCTGCTGTCTCCTGGGCTCCAATCTGGTGAATTCTGGATAGCAGTATAAAGCAAAGTTGCATGAAAAGACAGATAAGGAGAGGAAAATGAAGTTGCAAAGAATGATCATGTGAATCTCTTTAGAGAAACAACTATGGAAAAGCAGAAGTGGAAATATTTACTTATCAAAGGGGGAGGTGGTGTGTTTGAGAGCTGAGAGAAAATTTTGAGAAAAATTTTAGGAAGAGGAAAAAAATCTAGTATAGAAAGGATGCAAATAAAATCAATAGGCTGTATTTATTGAGCACTTACTATGTGGAAGATTATATCCAAGGAATACTGAACACTGCAGCAAGACAAAATGCCTAAGGAGACACGCTGTGCACTATGCAAACCGAAACTGAGATACTTCATCTAGAACCTTCAGTGAACAGACAGATTGTTCCTGGGCTTCATATCTGGAATAAATTAGCCATAATATTATGGCTAATATACAAGAAGCCAGAAGTTCTGTCTCATACATTGTACTAAGCTGAGGAGATCTCAGGCCGGTATTTTAGCTCTCTGTAAATTTCAGGACTCCCTACTACTAAGAAAACAGATTTAGTGTGTAAAATGGCTATGTGCAGTGCTGCAGGCCTCGTGAAGAGAAGGGCTATCCAGGAGAAGCAAGGAGAGTCTGCTTGTGAGCGCAGCAGCGGGAACAACAGCTCTTTCTCTCTAGATTAGTACACTGGCCTCTCAGTGACCACAACACATATCTGTTGGCAACTGAGTAAAAGAACCAATGAAGGCTTCTGGGAAAAGTAATTAGCACTGAGATTCCTTTTCACAGGGGTCCTCCGAGTGGGTTCATTATGATCATCTCTCCAGCCAGAAGTCACCTTGGCTGTCCTGATCCCCTCATCTAATTCCAAAGCCCAGGTTTTGAAAAAGAAGAAAAATCAATTTAAATAATGGAGCTTTTTTGCAGTAGGCAGGCTTACAGGAAGAGACTAAAATGATCCTGAATATTTTTCTATACTTAAAGCTTCTGTTGGGCAGATCTATTTCCATTATTCAAACCTGCAAAATTCATCCACTCAAGGAAACTATATGCAAGTATGTTGAATGGGACAACTGGTGAGATGATTAATTTCAACATAATGTAAACATGATCTCAGTTAATGAAGTTTTGTTAAAAGGTGATTCCAATGGCAACTGATATTAGAATATTCTCCCTGACTGGGAGCCAGAATTCTTTATAAAGTTTGGAGAAGTGTTTAAGAGGGCAGAAATGTTTGAGTTTTTCATGTATTCTTTCAGTAAAAACTTACTCAGCAATTTTTACAGTCAAGCTTGCACTAGGTCCTGTTGTTTAGGATGCACTGGATGTTGGATTAAACTCCTATGTTTCTACACAGTTTGTTACGAAGTGTCTTTATGGGTTATGTCCATTTTCTTGCAAATGCCCACATTTTCATGCAAATGTTTCTTAAAAATCATCAGTATTTTATTCTGCTGTAAATTACACTTTGGGGACAGTGAAGAAGGGGCAATGTCAGACTAATTGCTCTGAAAATAATAGGGTCCACACTCTGGCTTTGATCTTGGGAACCATCTGCAAGCCAAACACTTTGATGTTTCATACAATGGAAGCACAAATATTTTCTATTTACTCCATGATTGGACTTTCAGAAATCTAATTAAGTTGAAGGTCAATTAAGAGCAAATGAAATCTTCACTCCAAAGGTCACAGAAGAGGTACAAGATGACGGCATGGTTATGTGTACATGAAAGAAGGTAACTAACCTCATTATAAACTTACATAAATACCCAGAGAAATTACCTTTCATGTAAAAAAAGGACCTGAAGCATTTTATAACACTGAGATCATTAATATGTCTTTGAAACACACCCAGTAATGGAAAAGAATAGTAATGCTAACATTTCAAAACTCTATTACCAAAAAAAACCAACAACAACAACAACAACAAAACAAAACAAAAAGAAAACTGGAGACAGCTAGGGATAAAAGTCCTTCGCGGCTCATCAAAAGTAGTCCTTTGCTCTTGGACATGAGGGCCCTGAATGTGTGCAGCAGAGCCATGTCTGTTAGACTCCTCCAAGTCCAGTGTGACGGAGTCCACAGCCTGTTTCAGAAGGCAGAGCCTGGAGCAGAGCCTTGGAAAGTAGTGCATTGCAGAGCCACCTGGACCCCCTTTAGCTCTTTATGCCTCAGTGGTGAAATTGTTAAAGTAGCATTGGTGAAACTTATCTCATAGGTTCACTGTGAGCATTAAAAACAAACCATTAATTATGGAAAGAAGGGGCTGTGGTGGGAAATCAGGTTGATAAATGCATTGTACTGCCATCCCCAAATAAATCCTACCATTAGGTAACATTAACATAATGAAAAAATACAACAAATGTAAATCCCTTAATCCCACACTGTACATGGTAGGTATAGATAGTGCACATTCTTCCGACTCTTTCCTCCTGAGGACATGGACTTCGGAATCAAACATCAAACACGAGACTGAATCTTTTTTCTGACATTTGTTTCTTGTGTTCTTTTGGATAGGCAAGGGTGTCTAGAATTTGGTTTCTCAAACTTTAAAATGGAATAAGGTGTTTATATCTCACTGAGAAGTAATAGAATTCATAGGGACTCAATGAGCAATTTTGACAGTCAAACTTGCATTAGGTCCTGTTGTTTAAGATACACTGGATGTTGGATTACGATCATCACAAATGACTGTATGGAAAATGTAAGGTAACAAAATGTAACTTGTCAGAACCTAGAACATATTTTTAAATGTGAGTTAAGGTCTCTGTGTGTGTGTATGTGTGTGTGTGTGTGTGTGTGTGTATGCATGTGTGTGTGTGCATGCATGTGAATGTGTCTGAGTTTCTGTGTGTGCATATGTATGTATATGTGCTATGCAGGATTTGGGTTTGCAGCCGTGTAAGTATGTATGAAAGGCATAGAAGAAAAGAACTGTCAGCATATTCCTTTATCTCTGTCATTAGCCACAATTGTATGATACAGAAGCTTGAACGCGAATGATGTAGACAGACACTCCAAACTGAATAAGGTAAACAAATTCTGTTTCTTCCTTTGGTGGGTGACACACATCTTATAGATCCTCTCTCCCTTTCTCCTTTTGAACTACATCTAAGGGGTCTTTCATCTGAGAAGTTCAAAGTGTGCCCACTTACCTATGCATCTTAGTGAAATCTTCCTCCCTCATGCCCACACACACAAATAGATAACTAAATTAACTTCTCGGCCATTCCTGTTAGCTCACAGGGACAAAGAGTACCTGGCCAAACTTGCTTGAGTTTGTCACTCAGGCCAATTAATTAACTAGCAGAGGATAAACAATGGTCTTGGGGCATCCCTTTGACAGACAGTGCACTGAGATAGAAATTCTTGAGAAAGCAGATCTGAGCTGTTGTTTTCTCCAAGATAATATGACCTTGGTGTCCACAAAGAACAAATAGTGATTGCCAGAAATGTGATGTTGCCTAATCATTCATATATATATATATATATATATATATATATATATATATATATATAACATTATATATATTTAAATTCTGCAGTAAAAGAAGCTATTTTAAATGTATTATGGGTTATATTTAGAAGTGGTGAAGTTGATTTATCAAATTCAAAGGCCAAGTCCTGCCCTTGGATACCTCTGGTGTATAAATGTGCATTTCTAACCAGAAGAGCATCTGTTTGAAATGCAACGCTCTTGTGACAGTGGGATCTTTAGGGGTGGACATGAGCCCTGGACACATCATCTGCACCATCATACTCACAGTTCACAGTGACCTTGACTTGTTTGACATCCGCTGAGGAGACCTCATTGGCTGCTTTGCACTCATACTTTCCTGACTGCTCCCTGGTGATGCCAAGGATTTCCAGATATTCTTCTTCTCCTTCAACTTCTCTGCCTGAAAAACACAAGTTTATTGGACTTTTAAAAAAAGTCTAAAATTAGTATTAGATGGCCACATTATTTATAAAAGCAATACATTCACATTTTTAAAGAATTTCACAGTGTGCTTTGTCTCAAGTAAGGTTCTGCAGAAGGAGATCCTGAGACGACAAGTCTTGTGAAAATGACTGAGTGGGAAGTGTTCCCGAGGAAGACCCACAGAGGAGCAGGAAACTGGGGTCTGCCAGGAAAAAAGCCAAGCAAGATGTGAGCATGCCTCGCTCAGTCCCACAGAGGGGAACTTGGCTCAGCGCCTCAGGAAGAAATGGGGACAGTTGTGCTGATCACCAGGCAAAATGCTGGAGTGCTGATACATTTGCATCTGGCAGTTACTGGCTCCTAGGGTTGGAGCCAGGTAGCCTTGGGGGAGGTGCACTCGAGTTGTACAGCACACTTCCGGGGTCACAGATGCAGCACTAACCTCATTAATTAGATCCTTACAACAAAGTGGCAGTTAAAGAAGTGGCTTCTGTTTGAGAAGCCACCGCCCTCGCCGCAAGAGTCTGTATGGAATTCTTAGCACAAAGATCATGTCCTAAATCCGGTTCCTTAGTAATGATCCCATTGTCTTCCAGCCAACATACCTTTGGTTGTGAGTAAGGAGCTAAATAGTACTGGCTTCTAATTGTTCAGACTGGGAATGTGAGAGCTAAACTTGTTTAAATTTTCTCCTTGTAGGGGATATTTGATTAAACGAACTTCTTACTGAAGAAATTAAAAGAAATAAGAAAGGACAAAGGAAGGGGAGGGAAGGAAAGAGAAATGAGAAAGAGGGTAGAGAAAAAAAAAAAAAAAAAAACCTGGTCAGCCGAAGGGTAACCCAGAGCTTGGCTAGCAAGGTCTATGGACTTTACCAGTGCTACCTGGAACCTCCTCTTGCCTCCCCACAAGAGGTCTATTCCAGTGCCCACGGGGTTAGGACAGGGAAGGTATTGAAGAGCACAGTCTCGCCACCATCATGGAAATCTGCTCTCATCTTACACTAAGTGGTAGCAATCTATAGCTCTGTGGAGAAGCCACAAGGTGCTTTCCTTTTCTGGAAATTCCCTAATGGCCAAATCAACATAACAGCCAGGCAGCATGGACATGGATTCACTGTCTAAATACATCAGCCACACCTGTTAACTAGACTCCTGATGGACGCAGGGCTTTGATAACATTTTAGAACAGGACTAGCAGGACCACTGCAAAGTTTTAGGTCTCTGTCCAGTGTCAAGTTCTCTCTGCTCTTTTTTTAAAAAAATATTTTTTTGGTTTTAGAGATCTAACTCATGGTGGCCTTGTCACTGAGGTGCAATCCAAACCCTTTTTATTTTTACTTTTTATTTTGAAACAAAGCCTTGCTACATTGCCCAGGCGAGGCTCAAACTTGCAATTTCCCTCTCTGTTTCCCTAGTGGTAGAATTACAAGCATGTGTCACAACCAGAAAAATCACTGACTTTGAGGAAAATTCACAATCCCAACAAAACATAGGCAAGAGTAATACAAAATTATTGTTTTGAAATTCTGTTCATTATCTAGCATATGCTTCCACTGAAGATGTTTTAGAATGAAATAGCTGAATATTATTTATAAAATGCTAATTGGGGCTGGGGATTTAGCTCAGTGCCTCTGACACCTGCCTTGCAAGCACAAGGTCCCTAGTTCAATCCCTGGTAACCACATACAACAATGCTGGGCATGGTGACTCATGCCCACCAGCAATCAGTACCATATACCACAGTGCCAGGCTTGGTGGCTTATACCTGTAATCTCAGCACTCAGTAGGCAGAGACAGGAGAATGGCTGTAAGTTCGAGGCTCGCCTGGGCTATATAGTGAGCTGAGGACCAGCCTGAACTACAAAGCGAGATCCTGTCTCAAAAACAAACAAAAAAGCTAATTTTTTTTTTTCTGTCAATGTTTTCCCTTTTTTGCTTCCCCATATTATAGCAACAATTCTGATCTGATTTTGTCTTACAAAGTGGATTATAGTAGGAAAGAAAACTGAAATATCTATTGACTTTATTGTGTTGACTGTAAAATTTTGGAGTTGAAAAATTTTTTTTCTGTGTGAAGTGATTAAAAAATATGATGAACATTTAAATAAAAATTATAGTAAAATAATTTCAAAATCATTCTTTGCATTTCACAAAGCAGTTCTAAAGTCCTTTCACGTGAATGTCTCCAACCACACAATCATGGCTGCCTTGATGTTCTGGATCAATTAAAAACACAGTCATTTTGATTTTATGGAAGGGCCAGCCGATGCCTCATGCCAGACCAATGAATAAAGTGGGTGAGTCCACATCATAATGTTGCTGTAAGGCTGCTCTCCATTGGATGGTGCTCAGCAGTAGCATTCACTAAATTTTTGATCATAACTTGTAAAGGCAATCTTGATAAAAAATTTTCAAAACTGCTTCACAAAGTGGCAAGAATGATGGAACAAGTGTGTTTGAAGTGCGGGGGGAGGATTTTGAGGAAGATTAATGGCAATGTGTCTTTTACTATAATAAATTCCTAAATTTATATAGTCTCTGTATATCTTATCTGACCTCATGTACATGTGTCTGTGATCTCAGAGTCATGGCATCTATTCAGTGCCAAGGGTTCAATGCCTCAAAGACTAACAGCAATTTTGATTATTGGTTTTTATTCAACAAGCTGAAGTAAGTGAAATCTAATTAAAAGACAGTGTTGAGGTGGGAACAAACAGCAAAAGAGCATTACTGATATTGATCAATGCTATATTATAATGAGAAAAATTGAAATTACTCAGAATGTTTTACTATTTCCTCCTGTCCTCCTTTATACTGATAGATCTTACTCTAAGATGGGGACAGAGATTTCAGGAGAAGAAACACTAATGATCACAAAAATGGTTGAAATACTGAATTCTTTACAATCCTACAAAATTATGAGAAATGGTGGGCCTTGCATTCCTACTTCCTATTCTTTTTTTTTTGAAAGGGTGTTGCTTTTGTAGTTCAGGCTGACCCAGAGCTCAGCCTTGAACTCACAGCAATCCTCCTGCCTCTGCTACCTGAGTGCTGGGATTACAGGTGTGAGCCATGTCCAGCACTGTGGTATGTGGTTCTGATTGCTTGTGGGTGTGAGTCCCCATGCTCAGTATTGTTGTATGTGGTCACTGAGGTCAAAACAGGGTCTTTGCACTTGCCAGGCAGGCACCTAGAACCACTGAGCTAAATCCCTGACCCTCTACTTCCTATTTTTAATAACAAAGGAATAAACTAGTTACAGGAGAAGGAAAGAGGATTTCACCAACCAAGACTTGACCACTTTGATAAAACGTGAAGGTAAATATTAAAATGAATTAAAAAAACCAAAGCTGTATTTATTAGATTTATGCCTTGTGATTCCTACAATGCCAGTGTATGTAACAGTTTCATCTCATGAGAAGCAAGTAGGATCATGTAAAGGGAATGGATTCCGGGGATGGTTTGTTTTGAAGAGATGCTCAGCCACCTTCTCACACTCAGCTCTACTCAATTAAGCTACATGATGTGTTGGACAGGACTCTAGTATCTGCTTGTAATTCTTAACCCTGTTTAGTTGAGAGCCCTTACCTTTAGGACACCATAACAAATATGATAGATTGTGTAGATTGCAAACAATGGGAACTTAATTTCTCATAGTTCTGAAGGCTACAAATAAAGATCAAAGTACTACAAATGTCTTTGTCTGAGAGGATTCACTTCTTTGTGTGCACACAGCCACTTTTTGCAGAAAGACCACAGGAGCCTCGATTCTAAAACCCCTCGTCTTTTTCATGAGAGTCCCCCATTTTCCTACATCACATTGGTAATTTTCAACCTAGCAACTGTGGAGGTCTACAGCAATCCATCAGCAGTAAGCTCATTCGGTAAACATTACTGACCACCTCGTCTGTCCCAAACCCTGTCAGAGTTCGTGAGACTACAAGAGTGATCCTAAAGAACATAGAATCTGAGTTTTGAATATCTAGCAACAGAAAAGCTTCTAACCGAAGTAGTCTGGATTACTAAGGAATTTTCAAGTGAAGCAGTACATAGAATGAATTGTGAGTGTGTCTCTTGAAAATGTGAGTAGTAAAATTAGCAAGAAATGTCTGTGGAAATAAAGAACTTAAACTAGAGGATCCTGAGGGTAAGTAAAAGAACCATGAGAAGAATATCTCAAGGGTTTTACTCAGTAGTTTATGTTCTTGCCAGATTGCTTGGATGAGAGAATTACATAGTTCCTCTTACCTGAACTTAAAGTGTACCCCCAAAATCCTCCACCTCAGGGGACCTTTCTGCAGTTGTGTGCTGGATAGAGATGGAGGAAGCCACAGGGGAAAAGGGAAAAAAAAAACGTCTCTGCCTCACTTGTGAGTCATTGAAGGGAAAGCTCCCTTTCCTCCTCAGGTAGTATTAGGGAAATTTCTTCCTAGAGAAACAGAAACTGACACATTACCAGACATTTAATTTTTCTGTAGGACTTATGCTATGGTTACATCTTCAGTCCTTTTCTTCTTCATGTGAGAAAGATATATTATATATTATATATAACTTATTTATATGTTATATATATAAAACATATATAAATAAGTCATATATTATATAAATATATTATAACTTATTATATAATATATTATAACTTTTATAATATAAATATGTATTATATGTATTTATATATAATATATAACATATGTATGTATTATATGTATTTATATATTATATATATAATACATCAAAATATGTATTTACTTAAAAGCAAATTGTAGCATTTTAGTATTTTAAACTTCTCCACCAGTTTCAGCAGACTTGCTTACATTTTCTGGGTGCTGTATTTACTCTGGGATCTAGTTTTTAGTTAAAACCTCCCTTTGCTTAATGTGCTTTTGTGTCCTCTGGCAATATGCAGCTACCAGGCTAAATAATACCCCTCCTCCTTGGTGTCTGCACCTTCCACCCTCTTTCACATCATTAGCATATCCCTCCTAGTCACTGTTTATTCAAATTGTTCATATTAGCTCCTTTTATTGTTTTTTCATAAGACAGAAAGAGGAGCCCACAGCTAATAGCAGAAGGATGGCATTCTCTTTGGTTTCCCCAAAGTGAAGGCAAATCTATCAGGAAAATTTCATTTAAAATTGCCAGGTGCTGCCTTCTGAGTACTATGCTTTCAGAAAGTGCTAGCTATAGTTTGCATACAAAATGTTGGTTTATTTAGATTTCCAACATCAACCAGGTATTTGGAAGCAGATCACCATTTGGAATCAAGTACACTTCCCTAGAGCTTTTTCCTCATTTCTCTTTCTTTCTCTTCTGCCTGTTCTTCCCTCCATCGCAGTGAAAAGGGACAAAGACTGGTGACTGACTGAACCCAAGGAGGTGAAGAGGCAGATAGACAGCGGAAGCAAGAATTAGGAGAGAACAGAAAGACACAGGAAATAATAATGTAACCAAAGAAGCAAAGTTAAAAAAATTGATATCATACCATTGGCATGAATTTGAGAAGAGCTAAATTAGCAGAAGAGAGATGAAGAAGACATTTGACTATCAAGCTCTCCGAGCCTCAAGGAAGGGAAGAAGTAGGTAATTCTGATACAGTAATGTTCCCTATTTGAATTGTCAGACATGATAGGGTATGAATTATGCAAATTGGCTTCATGCCTTCTTTGGCCCCAAAGGGTATAGTTAGTACCCAGAAAGCAGTGATGAACATAATGGCACAGAAGACACACAACTGGCTTTGGCTCAATAAGTGAGTGTGGGCCAAATGAAGAACACCCTGGCATTGTATTTCCTGGCATCCAGAGAGATCCAATTCATTATGATTTACAATTTGCTTTCACGTACAAAAAAATAGCTAGCTGACTTAGTTTGAGCTCAGCATACCACCTGGGGCTACCATCCATCCGTTCTTTTCAGTCCTGAGCCATGATATCCTTTGCTGGGCTCATTCTAAATTATAAGCCTGGACCTTATACTAGTAGTAGAGATTATTCTACCCTTCTTAATGCTATGCTTACAGTCAAGGTCCCTGTTAGTTATTGCTCCAAAGGGAACCTTGTGGAGAATAGTATGACAACATTGCAAGTCTGTATCATGTTAGGGACCCCATCTGGTTCTGCCCATCAAAGTAAACCCACCGTCCAGTACAATATTGGGACGTATGGAAAGCTAAACAGCACAGAGTGACTGTTGAAGGAACTACAGTTTAATGTACACTTGCTAAGCATTATGTTAATACACTAACTAGTAACACTGAAGATAGAGTATATCATTTAATGTACAATGTTCAAGTTGCTTTCCTTTATTCTTCCTTCTTGTCTTTCTCTTTCCTGTAGGAAATGATGTATAAGGATGGAGCCTCATGAAAAGTCTATCCATCTAATGTACTTTATTTATTAACATCTTTACCTCTCAATGCCACTTTCTCAACGCTTCATTCTAACATGCCTTTCCATGAACCTTCTTGTGAATTACTAGGATGGTGGTGTGTTATTCAAGGGTGTCAAGAAGATCACTGTCAACACAGTATAACTGATGGTGGCTGCCTATAAGAGGTATTGAGGAAACTGGGCTCAGTGAGAGAGGATGATAATGTTTCTCATAAGAGGAGGAGATGGGAATGTGAGTCACATATTTCAATTTCCACTCCCTGAGGCTTATTGTGGCCTCTCAAGAGTGACAAAATCCATGCTAAATGTAGCATGTTGTTGGAAGCTAGTGATTTCATGGAAGTGAATGCAATCTGTACCACCTGGGAAATTAAAGAGTCCTTACTTTGGTGGGGGACAATGTCTTTTACATAAGGCTATTTTCAAGTTCTCCTACAAAACTTATGGGATTTTTTGTATGGGTGCTTGGCAATATGAGGTTGCTAAGGGTTTAGGGCTAAATGTAGATTTAAATGTGTATATTACATATCAATGGTAATTCCAACCACTGGGGCAAAGGCTGTATATTTGTCTAAGGCATCATTTCTGTGGCTTAGATATTGTTTGAGTATATCTCCAAGGATTCATGTTGGACAATTGGTCTCCAGAGTGCTGGTGCTGGGAGGTGGTGTGGAGCCTGTAAGACATAGGGTCTAGTGGGAGCTAACTGGGTCATTGGGCACCATGCCGGTGGGAGAGTTATGTATGTTTTTTTTTAATTTTTTATTTTTGGTGGAGCTCTGGTTAGTTTTCTCTAGAAGGTTTCTATGAAAGAGAAGATTTTCTGTCCTTCTGTCTGGCATCCTGTTTTCACAGAGGGATCTCACCCTTTGGTATATGGTCCTCCTATTATACCATTGTACAGTACAGAGAGCCATTGCAGTGCTGGGGACTTTTATCCTTCGAAATTGTGAGATAAATAAACCTCTGTACTTTCTGCATAAGTCAATCTTGGTGTTTTGAAATACAAACATCACACCATAAAGTACGCTTTCAATGCTCCACTTCACTTTTATTACATCAAGCACATGGGGTAGGAAAGACAAAGAAGTAATGGGGTAAAAAGAGAAAAAAAACTACAAAATAACTTAGAAGAGCCATTTGAGAATAAAATGGAAGTAAGGATTCCTGCAGATGTTGATTGTTCCTAGACACCACCTAACAGGAGGCCAGGCGAGCCTGTGACTTGCTGGACAGAGGCGTCACTGCCGTGATCTTTCACCATTGTTAACAGAACTGCAGGGATAATACCTGACCTGTTATTAGGAACTCCACCATGACTTGGGATTAAATATCAAGAGAGATGAAAGCATCAGTTACTGTTCTCAAGAGTCACATAAATCAATTGGCATTTTGTATGTGAGTGTGTTAAACTCCGCAGGGGAAGTACACTGTGGCAAAATTACCAGACAGTTTTGTGGCTTCTGGAAAAGCCTTTGAAAAGTAATTAAAACGAAGGATGATAACCTCACTTTGCCCCGTACTCTTTCCTTATGGGTTCGGGTGTTGGAATGATGTCCTTTGGGCTCACCCTGTCATCCTAGCTCCCCTTTTTCAGAAGCAGGTAGGCCTAGTTTCCGAATGAGCTGCCTGAGCCAATCTGGAGAACTGTTCTTCCTTCAAGTCAGTATGTAAATAAAGAAGAAACAAGTTGGGTGAAGATTGGGGGCAGGGCAGAAAAGTAAAGGGGTTAGGCATGAATCAAAGTGATGTTCTTGCAACATTTCCATTGAACTTAAGGCGAGCAGCCATTGCGAGAGGCTCAGGAGCTGATGTAGATAACACGGGGTGTGTGTGGTCTCGATTTCAGATGAAGTTGTTTGAGTTAGTGATCAGTCTGTTAATACTCATTTGGGGTTGTGGCCATTGGCTCAGGGATACTCAGGGTTCAGTTCTGACCAAGGAGTTCAACTTCTGTGTGAAGAGGATGGATCACAGTGGGGGATGGAACCCAGCTCTACTTTTGTGCATGACCTCCACGTCCAGAGGGAGCCCCGCCCACTGTGGAGAGTGGTCACTCTACTGCTCAGGGCCCACGTGCTCCGGGAAGGCTACGAGGCCAATAGGCCAAAGCTTAATAGGAAAACAGCAGCGATTTGTCTCCACTGCTATTTATGTTTCAAGTGCTTGACAGGCTGTCAGTGCAAGTGAGTGTCGCTAACCTCCCTGTCTTTCAGATTACCGTTACTCTCTCCGACTTGACAGGCCACTGCATTTAAAAAAGCACTGCATGACGATGTTGCTCTTACTTCTTTTTCAGTGAAAACAAAGGAAGAAGAAAAGGGCACTGCAGAGGTTTCAACAGAGCAAACGAAGAAAGTTCGTAAGACTGTCTCAGCCTGGTGTGTGGACGTACGAGTGACGGGTCACTCACTTCTCTAAAAGGGCAAGTGAGGGAGAAGGCAGACGCCAAGGGCTCTGCCTGCCTGGCCTGAGGACAGCACGATGTTCTAGTGGGGGAGAGGGGAGGCACAAAATGTGTTTCAGCTGTCTTTGGATACTTAAAGAATATCTGAATGGAGATTCCATCTAAGCAATGAGATATGACTGAGGAATGAAATTTAATTTTGCATTTTATTTCTTTACCTTTCCTGGGGTCTTGAAAATCAGGAAAATAATCATAAGCAAGAGATAAAAATTAGCCAAAGGAAGGGGATGGAGAAGATGGAGAAGGACATCCTAAGTGCTGAATAAGATGAGTAATTAAAAATGTAGGTTTTTAATATAAAAATACTTATACTTAAAAATACATGTGCAAGTTGGTTACACTCTGAATAGTAGAGCATTGCTTCCTAGTATAATCATAGCATTTGACAAATACCTGGTTGCTACCATGTAGCAGCCAGTAATTTGAACAAGAGGTATAAAACATAGGGAAAATAAAAAAAAAATTGTTTCTTATTTTCATGTAGCTTATATTCTCATTAAGGGTCAATATAATCGAACAGCTCTGTCCAACTTTGACTTTAATTTGCATGAAAATGAAAGAAATGGTTTAAGGTTTTGGGAATAATATGTAAATTTCATCTAATAGTCTAAAGTATTAATCATACTTCCCTCAGTGATTTTTAAATGCTTTTCCTCCTTACAACTTGATCTGTTTCTGCATTCCGTTCCTTTTTAATTCTTTGTTTGTCTTTTCCTTTGTCAGTATTTTTACATTATACCCACCATAGCTTCATAATACATTTTCATTACTGATAGGAATAACGTTTCTCAGGATTTTCCTGAATGGTTCCAATATAAATGTATTTCCAATGAATTCTAGAATTACATATAATACAAATAAAATTATGCAAAATGTACCAATTCCTCACAATGAATATATTCATTATTAAATAAACAATTTTTTAAAAAATAAATGAAAAATAAATATTTGCTATTTTGATTGTGTTATGATTTATGGATTAAGGTCGAGGGATATATATATATATATATATAAAAATTGTGTTATAATTTATGGATTAAGGTCGAGGGATATATATATATGTATATATACAAAAATTGTATATTTTGTATATTTTTGTATCAGAAAGAACTGATTCTTTCTCTCCCAGAAGTTACTGTATATACACATCTTCTCTACTAGTCCATTAGTTTTCTTCTTTATAATTTTGTGCTGTTTATTCTGACATATTTTATCTGTTTTTACTTCTAGCCAGTAGATCACTTATCTAACTGATAACAGCTACATTTAGAAAACTGGAGGTGTGTGCTAATCTTATAAATAGTTACCTATTGAATTTGTCTCTTATTGTTGTTGAAATCATGTTGAAGCAACAGGCTGTCTTAATTTGAAAAAATATTCTCATAATATTCACTAAAACACATGCACATAGGACAAAGTTTGCATGATCGACTGTAAAAGCGCTAAATGAAAAGCCAAAGCAATAGTTTAAACACATTGAAGAAAAGAATATCTTTTTAAACAAACAATGAAATAAGAAACTACAAAGAAAGATATTGACTACATAAAATTTTTTCTCCAGGGTATACAATCTTGGTTAGCACAGTCAATACACAAAAGATAAGATGGAAATATGTTTATGGTCTATATGACATAAAAGTATCAAATTCCTCCAAAAGATGACTTTTCAAAGCCAGCTGAGTGATCTACAATTTGGGGAAAGCTTGGAAATTACTATTAAAATGGAAGAGATGCACAGAATTGAGATCTTTTACTATAGGATAAAGTGGTGGTTCACAGCTGTAATGGACATATATTGTGAATAAATTATATAAATTGTGGTATATTCATACAATGGAATGTCCTACAGCTAAAAAAATAAGTAAATAAATAAATGGCAGCTATAAAGTGCCAGTATAAGCAGTCTCCCAAATATAGTGTTATGTAAAAAAATATAAAACAGAATGAATATGGAGTAGATGTTGCAAAAAGTTATAAATATACAAACATAATCTATATTTTTCAGGGATGCTGTGTAGTTAGAAATATCTAAGCAAAACAAGGGAAATAATTTTCATGAAACATTTAGCATTGTTATTATGCTATTTGTCAAATTAATATTTATGTCAATGCTGGTCATATAGATTAGCTCATTTAAGAAAATTTAATTTATAAACTATAAAACTCTAGTTGTAAAGGAGATATTGATTATGGAACACTGTGAATAGCATAATCTTTATTTTTAAAATGTTATTTATATATAAAGTGTATATATTTATTTTTGATTTTTTTTTTTTTGAGATAGGGTCTTACTTTGTAGTTTAGACTGCCCCTGAGTTCACTATGTAGCTCAAGCCAGCCTTGAATTTACAGCGATCCTCCTGCCTCTGATTCTTGAGTGCTGTGCTTACAGGCATGTGTCACCATGTCCAGCCTTGTGGTATGTGGAACTGGGGATCAAACTCAGGAACCTGAGCTGTCCAGGCAGATGCAGAACCACAGAGCTAAAACTTCGGGCTTATTTTAGGTAATTGTAACACATTTCCTTGTATATGCATGATGTCTATACATTGTTACCGTCTTTTGTCTTAGTTTAGGGATAAAGACTAAGAGTTAATTATTCCTACCCTCACCTCAAATCTCCCCTGAAAAATTCAAAACAAAATTTATTTTTTATTTTTGAGACAGGCTTCCGGCATTATTGTATGTAGTTACTAGGGATCGAACTTGGGACCTTGTGCTTGCAAGGCAGGTGCTGGAAACACTGAGCTAAGTCTCTGGCCTTGAAAAACTCAAATTTTATATCATTAAGGAGATTCAAGTTAGGATCACTATCAACATTCTCAGATTGAAAAGCCCACACCAATAAGGGTACAGAGGCTTCTCGAACATGGTACTGCACCAAAGGTAATATAATGGTTAAATCAGTGGTAGAAATGATACATAGGTCCAGTCTTGTAGCAAAGGCGAGAGTGATAAATAAATAATGGATCAAAGCCATAGTTTGGTCCCATGTTAGCCTTTGCCAGAAACTGGAGTAAAATCTGATTACCAGTGATGAGGACTTAAGAACTATCAGCTAAAGTGCACCATCGGTTGAAGAGTAGGTAAGGAGAACAATCTTGAGGGTGCAGAGAAGTATTGCCACCTTCAGGGTCACAGTGGAGAAAACAGTCAGCCAGGCGGGGCTGGTGGGGCTGGATGAGCAGGGCCTGCAGTCCCATTTCTGTAAGAGCTACAGTGGCACAGTTAGGAAGTGGGTTGGAAGTGTCAATGGCCGTGTATACTTAGTAAACTCTTTGTTGTTCAGTTAATTAGGAAATCATTCTAATTTAATATAATACCAACTTACCTGCTACTGTTCTTCCTGTTATTTTGAATGACTATCTTATTTCCCTATCAATTTGTCTTTCCTTATGCCAGAAATAGGAAAATCACAGGGATTTTCTTCTTCGTTGTGAGGAAGTTGTTCTCAGGAGATAGTCACAGGGATGGGTATTTGTCAAATGACTGTAACTATACTATATCTTTTTCTTCTATTGAAATTATTAAATCCAATGCCATTTTAAAAATATTTTATTATAAAATAAATATATAATAAATATAAAAATTCAACTACATAAAATTTTTTCTCTAGGGCATAAAACCTTGGTTAACATGGTCAATATACAAAAGACAAGATGGAAATATGTTGGTGATATATTTATATATATATAATATATATTATATATATTATATATATAATAGATACATATATTATATATATCTATATTATACATATAATAGATATATTATAGATATCTATAATATATATATATATATATGGCATAAAAGTGTCAAATTCCTCTAAAAGATGACTTTTCAAAGCCAGTTGAGTGATATACTATTTTGGGATCATAAATGGTGATCTTTTATGGATGGAGAGACCAGATCATAACTAGTATGTGTCAGACAAGAATGTCAGGCTCAGGGCCGGGGAGTGAGCTCAGTGGTTCTGGCACCTGTCTTGCAAGCACAAGGGCCCAGGTTCGATTCCCCGGTAACCACATACAGTACTGGGTGTGGAGACTCGTGCCCAGCAGCAACCAATACCACATTCCACAGTGCCGGGTGTGGTGGCTCATGCCTGTAATCCCAGCACTCGGGAGGCAGAGGCAGAGGCAGGAGGATTGCTGTGATGTGGGTTTGAGGCTGAGCTTGGGGCCAGCCTGAACCACAAAGTGAGACCCTGTCTCAAAAAACCAAAAAAAAAAAAAGAATGTCAGGCTCAGAATTTCTTCCCCTGTTATATAGCACAGAACTACTTTGGATCTAAACCAAGCACTTAAATGTACTTAATCATTTATTTATATAAGATAAAAATGTTTTTGTGTGATATCTCAGCTGTGTATTGAGATTATCTTCACCGGGTAGATGGCCAGTCTGCTTGGAAGATTGGTCCCTATACTTCTCACCTCTCACAGCAACCACACAGAATTATTGTCTAGAGATTCAATAACTAATGGATTTCGACCTAAGACCCATCAAATGCTTGTTGAAAATGTTTAATAATTATGAGACATATCTACTCATATTCAGCTATCCATTTACTTAAGAGTCTTTGGATTCTACCCAAGGATCATGTATTTAAAATGCAAGCTATTTGGACTATAATTATTTCAGCCCTTCCTAGAAATGGCTTCACTGAAGTGAGACCAGAGCTTTTCTACAAAGACTATTAAAACTTTACCCCTCTTAATACATTTTCTATGCATTTCATAGCCTTCAGTTAAATATACTGTCTAGCACATTACTTACAACCTTCTGTTAAGGGACTCTGCATCAGATACTTTCAGAAAAGGAATGTTTCTTCAGACGGATCTTCAAACTCTTACTGCTATTTTTGTAACTATGTGAATCAATGTATTTTCCCTTTTGCATGTAGTTTATAATGCTAATACACTTCCTAGTTACTGTGATCAGCTGATCCCATTTCCTGTTAGCACTTTTTCCAGTGTTTCTCAAAATGTGATTCATGGACCACCTACACAGGGCCACACTGCACATGTTTCTACATGCAGGTTCCTGGAGCTCTGACAGAGCTGCTGAGTCTGAATCTCCAAGTAGAAGAATCTACCAGTATATAAAGTCCCAGGTGACTTTCAGGCAATTCTATATTTGATAATTATCTATCTGACCTTAGCATTCTGATATCCACCTGAACAGATTTTTCTTCTCTCAAAGGAGTTCAAATAACTCTAGCTTACAGGAGGTTTCTCAGCCTGGGGTCAGGGATGGATCCTTTTTTTTTTTTTTTGTCATGAGGGTTTGAAGGAGAAAAGTTCAATTATAATAGGGGAATTAGGATTCGTATTGAACTTAACTCCCATCACTGAGCTAATAATTCAGCCTTTGTTTATTGGGTAGTACCGTGTATCTATCACTTCTGTTGTTTACATGTCCTAGTTGATCTAACTGGAAAGCTTAGTTTTCCTCTCCCCTTAGAAATGAAGCAATGGAAGAGTTTTCCCATCACACAGTACTTAGTATTCTAAATGTTAAAACTATACATTCTATTTTCAAAGTCTCAATCATATGTTCCTGTGGTTGATCTCTATCTTGTCATTATGGTGACACAAGGTTCCTGATAAGAGCCAGTGACAACTGTCTTTTGGGCTGCCTGCAACTCCAAACCAAGGCTGTCCCCACCATCAGCTTCTCTTTCTTTTTTTCCTATCCTACAGTTTATTTTGCTTGGCTTAGTATGATCACTAGATTTTCATACTGTAAAAATCACTAAGAATAAATAGGTCATGTACAGTCAAAATTGGACAAGAAAATGCACATCACCTTTTTTTGCTCCATTATGCATGAGTTTTGTTACAGAGCACCTTTAATGGATGCATAAGCTGTTAGCAAAATTGGAGAATGACAGAGAATTGGCCGCTGACCTTTGCAAATGTTGGAAGATCCCCAAAATACATTAATTTGCAGATAGCTGAGAAATTTGAAAATCCTTTGGATTATGTCATACAGGATTCAGAGCTCTCACATTCCTCACTTTTGCAGCTGGCTGGAGAGTTACATTGGGATTACACGTGGTCAGCCATGAGTGTAGGCAAGGAAAATGATGCAAGGCAGAGTGTCTGTGCAGGGAGATTTGACAAGTTGCCAGGCTGGATAAATTGCCTTAAAGATATCAATCATTAAAGCTTAATTATTTTCCCATTAAGACTCTTCTTGCAATGCAAATATTAATGCAAGCAGTTATACCTTTTATCAGCTAATGTCTTAATTTTCAATTAACACCTATGGGATTTCTCAGCCTTCAGGCAATCAAGATGGTACTTTTGGGAATAGGTCTGAGGAATCAGACAGACTATAACAGAAGAGGACATTGTTAAGGGAAGAAGGAGGTCACGGACTCAGATGTTGCATTTTACATAACTGTGGCTTAATTTATCTAAATGTTTGGAGTAACTAAGAAAGGAGTGATACTACAATATAATCAGTCTTCCTGATTATGTGAGTCTTGATGTGAAATCAGATACTAATAAATGGGTCACTATGTGTAGTATACCTATGTAATATACATATGCACAGATGGTATACAGCTCATCACAAGTTTTGGGGTCGATTTGAGGTAATATTAAGTGACTTCTAAACATGCTGAACCATATCTTGATGAGGACAACAATGACCCAGTTTTGCAGATGATAATTGGTAAAATTCTAAGCAGGGGGTCTTGGAATATATTCAGTAAAATGCTTTGTTTTCAAATCTCCTTATTCTTCCCATTCTTGTGTACTAATTTAAAATAATGTTACTTTCCAGAAGGCTACACCTAATTATATCAGTATCTCTACATAACATATGCTAATGCAAGTTTAAATTCTTGGTCAAAAATTTTGCAGTTTCAAGGTGAGTAAAGTCAGGCACTCAAATCATCCTCTTCTGGCAGACTGTTTCACCTACAGGCAAACTCAGTGGTGCCTCTCAGCTGACACTGTCTAACCTGATGTGGGGGGGGGGCAAAGGAGAGCACAGGAAAGATGCCAAGGCAGGACAGCATGAAGGAGAAGTCCTGAAGCAAATAAGAGCATGATAGAGTGCTGCACAGGAGGGTCATAGAGGAAACCTTAACCAAGGGAAAGAATAAGAGAAGGAAGAAAATGCTACCAGGATTCCAACAGCCTAAAGTAGGCCCCAAGATACTTCCAGAAATCAGATCACCCCAGCTGGAAGTCAAGACAGACCTAAATGTTTGTTTAGGTTGATTGATCCTGAAATGTATTCACTAAAATACTTCACGTTGATATGGCATACAATTAACATGCTAACACGGAGTTATCCAGCTTTCTCCACATCTGAGAATAAATGAATAGGTGAGTATAGGATTGCAAAGATAGTAAAGTACAGAAAAGCGTAAGGTTTCAAAAAAAAATAGTCATTCCTGACAATACAGCAATAAGCTTTCATCCCTTTTAAAGACCCAGAAAATGTCTTTAACTTTTTTTTCTTAAACCAATAATCTTGGTGAACTTAGACCACTAGTGTTAACCTTACATTCTAGCTTGGGCATGTTATCAAAGTACATATGTATAGGAGATACAGTGAAAATGTTTTGTCCAACTCTTCTCTATAGCTAATAGAATGTTAACACCAACAACTTTTGTATGCTTTTCTGGGTAAGAGTCATTGGCCATTCATACGGGAAATGGTAGCACTGGTTATATGTATATGTATGTGCTGTGTTGGTGCCTGGATGATCACTGGATAAGGCATGGTTGGACTGGAGACATTTAAGAGCTGTCCCTCTTGCTCACCCAGTTCAATCACGGGCCATCAAAAAATGTATTATCTCTATATCAAGTAATTAAAGCAGGAATATCATAAAATAATGTAAAGATGAAAAGCATTTAGAACAAGTAACATTGTATGTATGTAAATGGTTTCAGGAACAGTTGGAGAATAAAAGTATGAGACTGGAAGTTGGTTAGCAGGAACACAGGATTATTACCAAAATTAGCAGAAATATATTTTTCTCTAGGGTTCAAGATAAGAAACTTGAGACTCATATTTAAATTGAAATTTGGCTAAAGGAAAATTGTAAAGCAATTTGATTAGATTTGACCAAAACCATACAGACTTAATCTTCCTTTTAGGAAAAGATACCAGAGGATGTCCCAAATTACAATCCAAGACACAGCTTCCCACACTTGTTTAAGTGGCAGTTTAAATATAGAAAATAAAATTTTTGATATGTGATTGTTGTGCATAATTCACACTGGACAATGAGATTTCAATTCAGAAAAGTAATGAACACACCCTAATATTTTAGAATATATGAGACAACCTTCAACCAACAAAATTCTACTCGGTTATATTATCCTTCATACAGCAGGAAATAATACAAATGTTCCATCATAGCATCAAGCAAGCTAAGTTCAGAAACATCCGTGTTCCTCAGAACATACCTTAAAAACAATTCAAATAGTTTCCAGAAGGACAAATTAATGCAACTGGGCTCAGGGGATAGATGTAAACAAATCATTTAAAGGAATAGAGAGAGTGTGACTGCTGCATAGACCAGCTGCCACCTGTCCAAACATTGATAGCCATACATGAACAGCCAAGTAATGTCAGGAGACCATTTGATATCCCTTGAGTTCTTCATAAAGAACTGAATCTCTTTCGTGGGTGTTTGTGCATGTGTGTATGAGAGAAAGACAGAGAGAGAAAGAGAGAGAGAGAGAGAGAGACAGAGACAGAGACAGAGACAGACAGAGACAGACAGACAGAGACAGAAAAGCAGATAGACAGTCTTAAATATAGGAAGGATGGCTTTCCCTTGTTAAGGTGTACCGGCATAATAAATAATTTAATTTGATAATAATTATATGTCTAGCACTGTGTTCAGAAGATATAACAAAAAACAGAATAACACTAAAAATGAAAAGAGGATACAATTATTTGGGAAAACACTACTCTACTGATGAGAATTAATTAATAATGACAAAGTCACCCTTCCTGGTACTGCTCACTCTGTTTAGATAGTCTAGGTCCCTATTTTTGAATGCAATGAACATTTCCCAGGCAGGGGCACACTCATTACACGTTGATGTTGTATTAACTTTGGGCTGTATCTATCTCTTCAAGTTTCAGGCCTCTTGGACTCTGTATAGCCCTCTCTAGATCTGATGAGTCATTTGAAAAATGTAAGATCACAGGTTTAAAACAGGCCAAATTTGGGCTACTACCTGATTTTGTACAGCTCATAGCTAGGAATGGGTTTTACATTTTAAATGTTTAAAACAATTATAAGAGCAACATGACACATGAAAATGATATGAAATTCAACTTTCATGATTCGTAAATCACATTTTAGTGGGACCCATGCCCAAAGAGTAATTCACTGTCTTTTCTACTTTCTCATAAATGCCAGAGCTTCATTGTCCAGCAATTTTAAAATATTTACTCTCCTGTGCTGTGGAGAAAAAAGTTTGCTTATCCTTGCTACATAGGGACAATCTCTATTACAAAAGTCTGATAAACTGCAACTTTCAGTGGGATAGTATATTTGTTATTTTCTAAATTGAGGTGATAGTAAATGATAATGAATGTATATTGTAGAAATACCATTCTACAATCTGGGCTCTATTCAATTATTTTCAAATAATTACCATCTGAACATCAATCTGTCATGTGTAGGTCACCATCAATCCTTTTCAAAAGCTGTGACTCCAGAATTAGAAAAAAAAATCATCAGGGGAAATCCTTACAAAAGAAGCTTTCTGACCCATGTCCAGAACTTCCAGGGCAGGAGCTCTGGGACCAGCTGCAGGGGTCCTCACTGTCACTGCCTGGTGACTCTGTACCGTGTTGTGCTGCGGCTTTACAAAGGCAGTCCAGTCCCCTGCTTGCTTTGCCCTGGCCTCCGCCTCTTGGCTGTGCTGCACAGAAAGTGTTGGCCGCTGGTATAAACTAAACTATTTCATCTTGCGTCTTGAGACTTTCGAGGGGAGAGATTGCCGCTCTTACTGTGGACGTATTCTCAGAAGCCACACAGTAAAAGTGAGGATCAGACTAACAGCCTTACACTTGTTTTTTTATGCAAATGCCCCAGGCATTTCTTTTGCTTGCTGGAGAGACAGTGTTTTCAGTCCCCACAGCAGAGAAAGCCATTATGTGAAATCACACATAAACGCCCAAGAAAATAGGAGGGAAATATGTAAGAATCAGTCATAGAGCTTTCAAATGAAGAAAGTAGAAATTATATTTCCAATAGTTAAAGTGTCTCCCCTCTGAGAGCAGTATTATTCCAAATTCACAATAAACCTGTTCCTAATTTTATGCTGGCTCAGAGTTCTTAAAATTGATGGAACATAGAAGAAATGGCATGACATTCTCACAGGGACTGGCAGCCCAGAACAGCCACACGGTCCGAGCCCAAGACATAGATATTCACTTTCTCCATCTTTTAAATTTTCCTCTTTGCCCTGAATCAAGGCTGAAGACTATCATTAATTCTATTTATCAGAGAGAAAAAAATAACAATTGTAAGGAATCAGAAATCATCCTTAGAAAGATATAGCCCTGGGAAATCAGCCGTCCCACCAAGGGTTCCAACGAGGCCCAGAAGGTCTCGGGAAAGATGGTGACTGAAAGGAAAAATGTTAGCAGCATAATGCAGAAGGGAATGAAGATATCCTCAATTAAAGCATTCCAGTAGATGAAGAAAGATTCCACCCAATGAAAACCAACACGTGTGTGTGTGTGAGACAGAGACAAGGACAGACAGACACACATCCATGTCCAACTTTCTGTTCCCTCATGTTTTTTTCTGACCCGAGGGTGCCCTATCACCTGAGTTTCCCAGGTACTGCTGAAGCCTTGGGAGATTCTAGGAAGAATTAAACATCTCTGTGAGTGAGCAGAGCAAGAGGAGCATCTGCATTACACAAGCCAGAAACAGCACAGTGCGCACCATCAATCTGTTTGCCTCAGGATATGAAGCCCTCAGTAGCTGGACTCAGAAACAGCTCTGCACTGTGTCACACAGGGTCTTGTGGGAAAGAAGAGTTGTAAAGTGCTCAGAACAAGCGTATGGCTTGGCTAGGAGAGTTAAGAGAGCTGGCTACAAGGTAACTAAATGTTCATGTCTAGTTGTCATTTGTATCTCAGCATCTCCCTTTTTATGTCCTTTTTCTCTTTTAGGTTTCTGTTAATTTACATACCTCAGCTATTTTTGATGCTCTAAATGTGACCGATGAATAGTTAAATATAAATACAGAGATAAAGGGTGAAAAACCTCCAGGAATGGGTGAAGACATGATCAACTACCTAAGTTGGAGCATGCATACATGGATGTGTGTGTATGTGTTTGGGTGCATGTGTATCCACATGTGTGTCCCAGTGTGTGTGCACTCACAGATGGGGAAGATGAGAAACCAGGAAGATTTCTACTGCTAAATAAAGTTTGTCATCTCTATTCTCCCAATTCAAAGACGGCAAAATCATTTTCCTTCAGAGCCAGAGTAGCTTCAAGTAGCCTGTGGACAGGAAGGTTTTCTTCACGTGTCTCCTCATGCCCTCATTTGGTCCTCACTTCAGCTCTCTAAGAGTTAAGAAGACAGGAGGGCAGGCAGTGGGGTATCTGGTCTCTCCTCAAGGCCATAGGGGCTGCAGCAAAGCCGATGTACTCTCACTTTCAGTCTCTTCAGACTCTTGTCTGTGTGCATTTAGTTATATGTTGTGACATTTAAGCTTGATTATGACTGGCATAGGATACCCACAAGGGATTAGTGGAGCACATTTCTGCATGTGTCTGCAGGGAGGTCATGGGGACATGGTCTTGGGCACTATATCTGGTTCCTTGGCCCTTCTCTGAAGCAGTTTCCATGCTGTGTCTCTTGGCTGCTGTGAACTAAGTAGTTTTACTCTGCCACGCCCTTCTGCCATGAGGTCTTTGCCTTGGAGAAAGTCACCTATGGGTTGAACCACTGAAATAGCCAAAATGAACCTCTCTCCTTTAAGTTGTAAGGGTTGGGTATTACTTCCTAGATGCAAGAAAAGTTACTATGAAAAGGGATGTATGTAAGTGTAAATGCCTTGCATTCAATCTGCCATACTGTGGGAAAAGAATGGTGTTATAAATTATCCGTAGATGTTCAAGTTTTACTAGGCTCTTATTCTTTTCCAACATGGCAGCCATTTAAAAAAATCATATCCATCTAGACTTCATTTGGTTGGGAAATATTATTCAATTAAAAATGTTTTCTAGTCAAATTAAGGATAAGGTTAATAGATAAATGAGAGTAATAGCCAAGAGATGTACAATTCAAAAGAAAGTCTAAGGCACTGATACAAATACTTCTCTATACTTAAGAGGGGGAACATGATGGCCTGAAAAAGACTCCCCAGGCTCAGTGTTTCATTGGATCCCCTGTTTTCCTGGGATGCTTCAATGGCCCCTAGAAACAGCCCAGTTCCCTTACCATCAGGCAATAACCACTGCTGACCTCCCAGAACAGTTCCAGCCAAAATTGATTCAAAGAGGCAGGCACTCAGCACCCTAAGCCAGTCTGAAGATATCTGTGGGACCTGTATATCATACAGACAGTGGGTGTGGGGAGAGACACACCTGGTCTCATGTAGTTGCTGCCTACCTTCCTTCCATGTTTAGCAGAAGCAAATTAACCTGTATCCTGCCCTCCCACATCACAGCCTCCACTGCCACCTATTCAGGCCAAGGTGCTTGATCACTAAGACTGAGAACCCTAGCAGGCAGGAGATTATGATGACATAGTTCTAATTCTACAAACCACATTATAATGAACACAAGTTTTTGATCAAATCCTGGTTCAGAGACAAGTATGAATGAGAAACAAGCCCCGGGGGAGGTGTAAAATCTGCTCTCAGCCCATCAGGTTCCTAGAGTGAACATCCATCTCAGTATCACCAATCTCTGAAGGCCTCTTCTGTGGTATGAAATGTCTGATCATATTTTTCTGATGAAAATTTCAGCTTATACTTCACTGATGGAAAAATTTTCATGCAACCAAGAATGCCTGATACCCTTGACTTGTGGAAAACCCCTTGTAGGTGACATCTAGAGCATAAGGCATTGGAAGGACCAAGACAGTGAAGAGGAGGGGGTGGGTGGAGGAAATAGAGAGTAGACATTGAGAGGAGAGAGGAAAGAGTACCAAAGGAGAATAGCAATAGGAGGAGGGAAAGCAGACAGAACCAAGGTTCCTAAGAAAGCAAGAATGCAAGTAGGAGTTTCAATGGAGTGCAGAAAGAAGCTGGAAAAAGGAAGAGGAAAAGGGAGAAACGTACTTGCTTCTTTAGTGAGAATGATAAGCTAAGAATTCACTGTGAATTAAATTATTTAATCATACTTAAATTCTGTGACACCAATATTTTTATCCCAATAGAAGATACAGATGAGGCTCAGTGTCAATAAATACTGATCACAGTATTTATTATTATTATTATTACTTTAGTATTATTATAATAAATCTGATCACAGATCCTATACATAGTGGGACAGAAGAGGAGAATTGACAGTTATTCATTGAATAAATATTCTTGAGAACTTATTGTAAACCAGGATGCAGTAAGAAATTCCACACAGTATTTTATTCAATTCAAGAAGCATAATATTGAGATATATGATAGCCATTTGTTTTTTTAATATAGCTATTCTTATATTTATGTGAAATAGAGAGCCTTGGTTCAGGTTTTTAAGCTTATAAAGTTGGCAACTGGGGGAGTCAGGATTTGAATTCAGCTCTGCATGGGAACAGTTCTCAAGTCCATGCTTGCTTGTTTATTTATTTATGCTGAGGATCAAACCTGGGACTTTCTTCACCACTGAGCTATAGCCCCAGAACTAGTTCATGCATTTTTAATAACTAGAGCAGAAGTTGTATTTCAGAAATAGCAAAAAAATGAGAATAAAATATGTATGATCCAAGATAGAATACAGAATATGTAGGAAGAAATATAGGAATTATGCTAAAATACAAGGTATTTGGTGATTTGATTAAAAATCTTTTTCCGTATCAGGACAGAAAATTAATTATGAAATTTGCATCTTATTTTTCTGGTCCTTCTATTTTACCATTTTGATTTTACAAAGTAACTAACCAGATATAGTGTAACAGAGTATTGTCACTAGTCTTAGCATATGGGAATTCATAGTTTCCCATTATCTCTGGGTAAATCATTAAAATTTTTCAAAATTTACTTTCCCATCTGTACAATAAAGGATGTAACACCTGTCTTCCTGAGACTGGCTTCATAATATTGCTATAAAGTTCAAAAGAGGAAATACTTGGGAATTACCAAGTACTACACCCATGTAAGTAAATGCACACAGTAAAGTTTAATTGCTCTCTTGCCATAGGATTCCTGAAATCCACCCTCACTTCTTCTCCTTGTCCCCTCTGAGCACGCCAGGATCTGGCCTTCCTTCCTGTCAGGAATCAGATTCCAACAAAGCATGTCTCATGAAGTTGGATGCACCCATTTGCAGGATGCCAAAGCCCTCACACAGTCAGAAATATTTTACAATTGAGCTTCTACAATATTGTAGTGCACTTTTTCATCTTGGAGCCTTTCTATATATTTTACTGTATATTTACATCTGATGAAGATTTGACTATTGCAAAACATGGATTTATTTGCTGTGATAGACTGAGCCAACATAGATTTCAGTACATAAATGGATGTGAATAGTATACACTCGCCCCCTGCTCAAAATGGCGTTCTTCTGTTTGGAATCCATCTTCAATTTCATAACCCGGCTCAAATCTCACCTCCCTGATGATATCTTTGTTGGCACCTTCTCTTCCTAACTTTTCCAAACTATCTATTCCCAGTGCTCTGGTTCTTTTAGGTCTTTGGGTCCCTCATTCACTCTGTGGCCTGTATATTTATTTATACTTTCAACCCAACGTAGTCTTCTTAAGCATTTTACAAATTTCTTAGTTCATGTGTACAGTTCATAATTTTTACATTCTTCATGTAGAGACAGTGCATGTACATAGCACATAACTTCATTTACTATCCTCTTTCCTTTCCCTCTTTCCTTCTATCCATTTCTTGATCTTGTTTTTCTTTTTTTGTGTGTGTAATACATAATGTCTGTTTTCCTTGTGTAGCATTGGCACATACATACATTGACACATACATAGCACATCTATATTCCTATATCATCTTCTTTCTCTCTCCTCTCATTCCTTCCCTCCATCGCCTCTCTTTCCTTGTGAAAGATCTATTTCCTCACTTTCTATTATCTTTTATTTTGCTTTTTATTTATACTTTGGGTCTCTTATTTAAGAGAAATCAGGAAACAGTTAGGCTTGTGTGTCTGACTTACTTCACTTCACATTATGGTCTTAAAAATACATCCATTTTTTTTACAAGAGACTCATATTTATCTTTTTTAGGGAACAGTAATACTCCATGGTGTGTAAATATCATCTTTTCTTTACTTATTCATCTGTTGATTGAGATATAGGCCACTCCTAAGACATAGCTATTGTGAATTGTGTTGCTATAAACATGGATATACAGGCATCATTGTAATATGGTGCATTTAAATCTTTTGGGAAGACAGCTAGAAGGGAAATTGCTGGTCAATTCAAATTTCTAGTTTCAGGTTTTGAGGAAACTCTACACTGATTTCCAAATGGTTGCACTAATTTATATTGAAACAGTGTAGAAATGGTCACGAACAGTGTAGAAATGGTCACCCCCACAGTATAGCTTACATAGCATTTGCTGTTATTTGACTTCTTGATGGCGTCATTTTCAAGATAGTATCTCACGGTTGTTTTATTTTGCATTTTTCAAATGGTCAGAGATATTAGGCATGTTTTCATGTGTTTATTAGCCCTTGGCACTTCTTCCATCTATTTGATTGCCAAGCTTTTGGTTTGTTCTTTTATTTTAGGGAGTCAAATTTTCCCGAGTTCTTTATATGTACTAGATATTAGTCTTTGAATGCCTAGCACATGACAGATATCACATGAGGTAAATGAGTTATGAATAAACCAGCCCATTTTTCCTTCCCTGAGGGTTTCACCTCCAACACTCATATGTACAATTATTTGCTTTGGTGTAACTGTCAGTTGTGAAGAGAGCAGCCTGTGTGGGATAAAACAGAGACATTGCAATTTTTCTTTTCCATCAGAGGAAGCAAGGCAGGTCACTTTAACTTAACATTTGTTGCTTTTATAGTCCTTATCTTCCCTTCCAAATAAGGTTTTCTTCATATCTCCACTCACTTCAGTTCTGAAATCTTTAATTCAGTGATCAGTGGACTTTGATAAGTGATGGTAGCTACATTTTGTTTTCCCCAATGTGATGGTGGATTACCAAAGTGCTGTACTATATCCATGTCTCTATCAATAGAAACCTATTACTTCAGGGTACTGAAGAATTATAATATCCCCAGTATCTCTATGTGCTCTCTCTGCTTGTCACATAATAGATATTCAATAAACGATGGCTTCCTAATGATGAATCTCAAATGACTTATTTTTGACCAGCTACTGGTTTCATGACTGAATATCCTCTTGAGGGACACAACTAGACTTCAAGACTGTCATCATAGAACCAAAGCAAAGCTTGTTAGAGTACAGGGTTTGTTCTTAAGGGTTTTACTTCATTGACACTGTGTCTGATGATCTTGAGCTTGACATCAAAAGCACACCATAAGACAACATTAACGAAATCCTAAACCTACTCGGAAGAGTATAAACATGAATATTTTGAAATAACTTCACAAAATATGACCTCAGGTGAGCTTTGCACAAGAGAATTTTTCTACTGAGGCTTAAGAACAATATCCCTAATGCAGGTGGTATGTTTGTACAAAGGCACAATTCTTGCCTAACTTCCACTCAGGTAATTGATTTTTTTCTTTCATTTTAATTCTTAGAGCACTGAAGAATTCTTTTCTGTTCCCAAATATAATGAGGGCTCTGTTCAGGAGATTTGCCTCTGTAGCTCATTTTTTATGCTAATCAGTCATATGATTATCTCCATTTCAACACCTCTACTGCTCCAGATTTTTGCATGAATTATCTACATTAGCCCTGAAGAGGATTTCAAAATTAGTAATGCCTCAAATTCCTCATTCACTGTTTCTGAAAGAAGTGGTTCTGATAAAGAAAGCTAATTTATTTTTTAGTCAACAAATGACACCCATAATTTGCATAGAGTTCCTTGACTTTACTTTGATGGACATTTAATTTCCTTCAGTTATTTTCCATACAATGACCAGTCACACACCAACCAGTACCACAAGGAAATGCCTGAGTGTTGGTCATTTTTAGCTACAAGGTGGATGAAGGACCACGCATTTCTGCCAAAGAGAAGGCAGTTACTGACTTTTGTCCTACAGCTTTGCTGCTTTGATTTTGCTTCAATCTCCCTTTCTGTTTATGCTCCGGACCAGCACGACCATGTGCAATGGCTTCACTGTGGTTTCCAGTGTCACAGTCTGGCTCTTGGACCTGTTCATCCAGATCTTCACCGCTATCCTTTTTCCTTTCCAGTCACCTCTCAGCAGTTTTATTTGCCTTTCTCCCATCTCTTCCGTTTGTCCTCTGAACTTCATTTTGATCATAAACATGCAGGCATCTCATCACACCAGCTAAGTCACTGAGTTGGATTCTGGGAAGAAATGGATAATTCTCCATCGTCAGGACAGCAGTTTTAATACATATCTTCTTCTTATAGTTCTTCTGCTTAAAAACTGTCCACACATTTCTCCCCTCTCTAACTCACCCTTCCTTTTTGGAAGTATTCCAGAAACAAAGCAGAAGGAGGCAGTCTGAGGAAGGTTAGGCAAACACAACAATATTACTGGAGTAAGTAGCATATTGCTCATTAAACATTTAAAATCAACAGTTGCTCGCTCGATCTGCCAATATTTTGAGAAATGCCAGTTTTACTGCTAGGTGCCACTTGGCTTGAGCTGCTTAATTCATGATTTGTGAACTGACATCCGGAATAACAAAACTGTATTCCAGCTAAAATTTTGCCATCAAGAGCAAAGCTGAAATAGCACAACACAAAGCTCGCTGACTGCTTCCTTCTCTTTCCTGCCTCTTTTCTTCCCTCCCTCCCTCGTGCCTCAGCCTTCATTCCAGAAACAAATGGATGTGTTAAAACAGTGAAATGTGTTTGTGAAAGATAAATAGTTTATCTTAAATATACTGTTGTAGTGTCAAATCGAGTCTCAAATACATGTACATATTTTATTCCCAGACATAACATTTCAAAATGAGTATTTTTTCCTCCTTCAAACATTTATACATAAATGAAGTGCTTACAAAAAATAAAAACAGAATGACAACGTAGCTCAGATCTTATTAGCATTATGTGCAGATCTCATCAGGAACATGAGCTCGGAGTGTAGTATTTTATTCCACTGAAGGTATTACTTCCTGACTGGCAGCAGAGGGGAGATGCTGGCTTTTTAATACATCTCTCCCATTTCCTCCTATTTTGAAATGCTGGTCTATTTTTATTTTCCTGCCACAAATGTGTGACAGTCTCAGCAAGGTTCCAATAACGTAGGCATGTTCTCTCCATAAATTTCAGCCCAGAAACTCTTTGGTCAGTGGGAAAGTGCTGGGATCCCATGATACCAAGTAAGTCCTTGAGTTAGAATTGGTGGAAAAAAAATGGATAGTTCTCCATCATTAGGAGTAATTTCAATGAATATTTCTCTTATGACAGCTGTTCTTCTGGTAGCTATGTACCAGGTGCTATTTTATTCTGGGGAGACTATTTCAGAAATACTGACAATATGGCTCCCAGTATTCCATCTTTAGACAAACTGAAAGCCACTGGAACATTAGCTAAGCAAACATGCAGGAAGACACACAGTCACAGATACTCTGATTTTCAATTTCCACTCAGGTTTGAAATGTAGTGGGAAAGGACCTGTGTTATCAGGCCATGGAGCCTTGTTTCTCTCAGTCACACCAGTAGTATGACTGACTTCAATGTACACGTGGTGCATGACTGCCAATTCTGACATGCTGATGGTGATTCTCAACATTCCTGTCCATGTAGGAAGGCAGTCAGGACTTGGAAGGGGGGATTTCACAGAAAGGTAGCTCTTCACAGAATAGTAATTCATCTCATCATGAACCTTTCTAAATAGATAAAAGAATAACAGGAAGGTGATGGAAGGCATGTAGCATTAAGCCTATCATGACTGGTTATGGAATATAGCCTTGTGTCAAAAACTATATAGTGAAGAAGCCTTTTGCTCTGGTTTTAACAATGACACAGGGCAGGAAGGAGAATGCATCTTCCTCAGACATTCTTAGCCAATGGATCATCTACTTGGCACTATAAGAACATGCTATTCTAATAGAACCACAGTACTAACAGCAATAACAAAGGCAGCACATGTTGCTAATGTCAAAAGTAATGATTACTTGGAAATAGATTTATGTATGACAGCTAAGATCAGATTTGGTGAACACAATTAGTCCTGGTAAATTACAAGTTTAACTTAAATAGTTAAGGCTGAAGTTTTTGAAACTTTGGCACCTACACCATCTGCAGGTCGAATCTATTACTCCTATATTCAAGAGATGCAGATGAAAACAAAACTGAGACTTCATTCCCTCTAGAAAGAATGGCTGCTATCATGAAATTAACCGATAACAAATGCTGGCAGGGCTGTGGGAAGAAACAAACATTTCTTCACTGTTGGCAGGAATGCAGATTGGTGCAATCATTGTGGAAATCAGTGTGGAGATTCCTGAAATAACTAGGATTAGAAGTCTCATTTGGCCCTGCTTTTTCCCTGCAGGGGCTATTGACAAAAGAATTAAAAGCATCATAGTATAGTAACATAGGTGCACCCATATTTATAGTAGTTTGTTATAACTAAAGCTCGGAAACAGCCCAAATGCCCATCAGCTGGAAACTAGATAAAGAAGATATATTTTTTCTTATTAAAATGGAGTATTACTAAGCCATAAAGGATGACAAATTTGAGGCATTTATAGCTAAGTGGATGCACCTTGAGACCATACTCTTAAGTCAAATAAATATGATACTTGTGTAAATACCACATTATTTCTCTAGTGTGAGAAACATAAAGTGTAAACGAGGTCCAAAATGTATAATAGGTATTGTGAAATATGAAGAAAATTCTCCAGAGGGGAAGGGGAACTAGGTAGGGGTAGGAGAAAGTTACAAAGCAAAAGAAAAAAAAATTTGAGGGTACAAAGGAAAAAAAAATATGCTTATGTATATGGGGGTGGAGAGGCTAAAAGGAGGGCAAGGGAATAGGGAAAAAAAAAAAGAATCAAGATACATCATGTATAGGTACAAATTCTCAATGAGGAATGTGATCATACTGTTTACTTAAAATGCACCAATAAACTATAAAATTATAGTTAAACAATAAAATTAAAAAACATTTAAAAAAGATTATATGTTACTTCTAGTCTGCAGTGCCTATGTCTCAAAGTTACACCACAGCAAATTTATGAGAGACTTCACATAATCACTTTCATGCTTTGGGGGTTGCAAGTTCATTCAAGTTTACTATTATTACCATACCTTGGGCTTATAGAGGACAAATTTTATGATCCAAGTAGTGCAAGTCAAGCCAAGCAGATAAATGGCTTCAGATTTATTGTGAAGATACACTTATCTATCCCTTTCTGTTGCCCAAGACACAGTCTTACAAATGTGTGCATTCAACAAAATTAATGGAAATTGTCAATTTCAAATTATTCAAGCTGTTGAGTACTCAGGAATACCATAAATACACAAATAAAAATCCAAGATAAAGTTCAAACTTTATACTGAAAAATACTTTCAAATTTTTCTTTTGTCAGGGAGCATTTATTAGCTATTATCAGGGGGAAACCGAACCAGTCTTGGTTTTCTTTGTGTGTTGAGAACTGATACATGCTAATTTACAGTATTAGTAATAAACAAAAATATGACATCAGAAGACAGAAGGTGTAATCAGGGACTCAGTAATTCAACAGTATATCACCATCGGCAAAAATATACCCCTCTAACAGTGGGCTGTGTTCCTGCCCTTCAGGGCCTCACAGCTCCATGACAATTTTTAACACTAGACAGCAATCCTTGCACACTTGAAATCTGTCTGATTAACTAAGTCAGTGAGTAGCAAGAAATAATAGTATCTTATTAAGAAAGAAATCTTTTGAAAAATTCTATGACTTAGTTTAAGAATGAAGAATACTGAACAACCAGAGAAACAAACAAACAAACAAAATAATGGAAAATTCTTAAGAAATTTGCAAAGCCCTAAAATTACTGAGGCAAATTCATGCCCAAGCTAACAAAATCTGTGATCCTGCACATACATGGTTTCTCTGGAGACCATTTTGCTATCACTTGTCGCTGGAGAGGGGAAAATGACTTAGGCTAGAGTAATAAAACTCTTTTCTGGAAGTGTGAAACCTGAATGGAGAGTATCAAAGAATAAGTTGAGTTTTGCTAATGATACAATATCATACCATAGAGAAAATGCTCAAACATTTCCGGACAAGAGCTGTCCTATTTTTGCTTCACCAAGGACACAGTGATTAGTTTTTTCTTCAACTCTTTGATTTATTCTTGAAAATTTCCAATAAATATTCATTTTTCCTAATGTTAGCTCACTTAGGTTCTGTTGTTTACAACCATGGAACATTAGAAGAAATAAAAATTTGGCAACTAACTTTTGCCCCCGAGATGCTCTTGAAAACAACTCTAATATCTCAAGGTTCTATTTGTAGCACCTGAATTTTAAGGACTGCACTGAAAATTGTATTTACCAAAATTTCCACATCACAGGAGAATAAGAAAATTTTATATAACTACTTATGAGCAAATGGAGAATATTTTAATGAGCTAGAAATTCTCATTGGATGATCATAATTATATCAAAACTTAAATATTTGAAATCTGCTACATTAAAATATAGTGGATAGGGTTCCGTGGTCGTTTTGTACCATTTCAAGTGTGCTGTTGCCATCATTACACGTGCTGTACTTGAACTGGTGACATTTTAGTAGTCTTGATATTTGCATCCATGAATTCAGCTGTCAAAGGTGACTAGGTGCTCATGTTCAAGCAGTGCTACATACATAATCATCATTCTCTGTCAACTTTGCTTTCTTGCAAATTTTCCTGGCACCAGGCAATAAAAGTTGTTATGCTGTGCCTTCTATTATCTGAGATCTAGAAATAGATCTATTTAGAAGAGTGATCCATGATTCATTGTTACTTGTCTGCCACATATTTCCAAGTATTCTTTTCGTTGATGATTAAAGAGCCATTTTACATTATTCAGGGTTTAACTTTATAGTTTTCTTAATATTTCCCCCATCCACTTTCTTAATAGTCTTAACCACCCAGCTGCTATGAATCTTTTTGCCTTTACACTGCCAATAAGAGATGCATTAAAAGTAAACATCCTTTTACAGCTTTTTTGACAGGCTGTGCTTTTGGGTTTAGTAGTTGTTGATATTTGCTTGTAACTTAAATGTGGGTTCTAAATTGCACTGATTAAACCTGACAGACCCTGTAGTGTGTGAATAAAATTCATTGCCATAAATAAAAATTGGAAAATGGCAACTCTCCTATAAAATGTGATACTGATTTACATCAGATCAGGCCACTCCTCTCCCTTCATTCATTTAATAAATATGTATACATTACAGCAGTGGCGACCACAGTCAAAATTTCCTTTTCAGAGTATGCACCTGTCTCTCAGTTGTACTGAGAAGTGTAGGTAGCAGCTTAGCTTGAAGCTTTCTCTGGAGAACTGCTGGGGAACAGGAGCCAAGATGTCCAGAAATTCCTGGTTGGTTATCATTTCATTGTTCCCTCAGGAATTAGTGAATAACAGACACAGGTTTTTTTGTTTGCTTCTTTCTTTCTTTTTCTTTTTTAAAGTTTTTATTTATTTATTTGAGACAGGGTCTTGATTTGTAGTTTAGGCTGGCCCTGAGCTCATCCTCAAATTTACAGGAATCCTCCTGCCTCTGCCTCCAGCATGCTGGGGTTACAGGCATGAGTCACCACACCCAGCATTGTGGTATGTGGTGCTGATTGCTGATGGGTGTGAGTCTCCATGCCCAGTATTGTTGTATGTGGTTACCAGGGATGGAACTCAAGCCCTTACACTTGCAAGACAGGCGCTGGAACCATTGACTTACATCCTTAAAAACATAGCTGTTTGGCTTCCAGGGGCAGACAGCTCTGAGGTGTTGTTACGATTCTGAACCTTACCACCTACCCAGACACTCAGAACATCTCCTTGAGACAGTGTTCTTCTTGTTCCTGTACAGTCACACCCTACGTCTGTGCTGCCGACAGCACTTTTCTGAACAGCATTTCTCAATAAATCCTATACACTTAGATCCTTATCTTGAGCTCAATAAACTGAGGAGCGGGGTCTGAGAATTGCCTGATTTATGCTGAGTACTGGATTAGGACCAAACATTTAAGCAAGATATGATCCCTTCCCCTAATGGCTTATTTCTTTCTGGATTTCCCCAAATTGAATCTGAACCAACAACTGCTGCAATGGTATGGAGGAGTACTTAACAAAATAATTAAAAATATTATTATCAGAACTTACACAAACAAAATAATTCCTAACTAAACTATATGTATCGAAATATGAATTTCCACACTCATATAATAAAAGGTACTGCTTTACTGGGTAATGAATTGGTATCACAGGAATTTATCATCATTTTTCTTCTCTTGGGTACTTCCATTCTTATTTTTGGATTCACACTGTTTTTATGGCTGTGACATTCTGACCTCAAAGATAATAACCTGCTGAGCTTAATTCATACTTACCAAACTCAGCTGTTTTTCCTTATTTCCTATTCTGGGCATGTTGGAGCATAGCTGCAACGAAGAGTTTGTACCAGGAGAATATAACAGATTAAGTAAATAAGAAAAAGCACTAGAAGTTATTTCCTACTACAATAAATTCCATAATACTATGTATATACCTTTATCTATTCATAATTGCTACTGGACCCAAGTAGGCAACTAGTTAGGACTTGGGAATATCTTGGCTAAAGAAAGATTTTTGTTATATTGCAGTCTAGTCTAATAAAACACAGAGAGACTAGCAAACAGATGTGATTTTAAACAGATGAGAAGTGTGGAGGTAAGAAAATGAAAGGAGCAGTAGAAAGGTGAAAAGAAAGCAAAGTGACCAGGAGCAGAGTATAACTCTACAGGAATATATACAGAGCAGCCCTCTCATTGCTCAATGCAGATGCTTCAGTGTGAATCTATCCAAAGCTTGGGAGTGTCCTTACCAACTCGTAATCATAGCCCTGATGTGAATATATTTTGATAAAGTTAGGGCTGGAGAGTAGCCAGTGATCACACTGAAGAGGTGGCATTTCATGGGCTAGAAGAGCTGGGTAGAATAGTGGGCTTACAGTCTGCACAAGGTAGGTGATGTTTAAAGACAACATATATATGGAAGTCAGATTTGTGGCGTAGCTATCAGGGTCACCAAACAACCATGAATCTGCTCTCGCACTCTGCAGAAAACTTGGATCTGAGTGTAGTATGGGACAATAATCCTGATTGTCCTCTTTGTTTGCTATATAACTGTTTTGACAGAAAACAATGGTAGAGTACTGTAATTTACAAATTGAAAAAAGATCTACAGAGCAAGCATGAATTCAAGTTGAGCTCAGATGTTTAAAGGTAAGGAAATACAGTGGGAAAGAAAGAAACTAAGTGAATAGAACTATTTTTTAAGTGGCAGTCTTGGGATTAATCAGTCCGTATGACTGAGAGATTAAGTTACTTTCTTAAAATTTCATTTAATAAAATAACAGTTCCTGTGTATGATTATGATGTAATTAAAATTCTGTAAAAGAAACCATAAAAACCCAAGGAGAAAATAAGTAAAAAATCTAGACATTAACAAATCAATGACTGTGAAAATATGATGCCCACAATTGACTTGATAGTTGGGTGTCACAGTGATTGAATTTGAATTTTGCAAAGGTATGAAGAAAATAAAGATCTCTATGCATGTCTAAAAGATATGGTAATAATGGGTGAATGGAACTGATTTTCATAATAGGTAAAAAATGATTTTAGAGGCTGACTTAAGCAGTTTTTAAAAGGAACAGATGTTCTTACAGAACACTCTTAAACATCAAGGTGACAGGTAAGCAATATCACTTCAAAAAGAACAAATGGTGGACATCAGTTATCGTAGCTTCAAACTGTAAGTAAGTAATAAAATGTAATATAGGGCAACTGATGTAGTTGAATCTCAACAAACAGATAATATATATTAAATATTCTAATTCAGTGCTAATTCAGCCTGAGATTAACGTTATCAGATTGGTAAATAGTAAAGACTGATCACCAGTAATTTGATATACAATAATGGTTAACTCTTTAATAGGGGAAATTATAAGGTTTATTATTATTGTGTAGAAGATGATTATGTGGAGTTTGCAGACAGTACTAGATTTTAAAGATATTAGAAATGCAGTGATCAGAAAATAACACAAGGGTTGCTAACACATTTAAATATGCAAGCAGAAAACATGTAAAATATAATCAAGCTTGGAAAAAAAATACATGCTTTAGCACAGTATTAAAAAATCTAACAGACATTCACATTCACTAAGAAGGTGCACATACAAACAACACTGTAAAAGGAAAAGAATAAGAACAAATAATGACAAGAAGCAAGTCTATTCTGCATACATCAAATGTAAATGACAGAAGTGTTCTGTTAGCTACTGAGGGTAAAAGAAAAAAAGAAAACACAAAATAACAACAATAATACTCCTCAAATGTCAGGAAGATGGATTTTCTTTTTGGCACTGTCAGGGATCAAACTAGGGACTCTATACTTGCCAGACAGGCTCATTGATAATGAGCTACCTCCTCACCTCAAGGGAGACGGATTTTAAAAAGAAATATTATTAGCATCTACTGTGTGCAAAATACTAAGCAAAACACTCACAGAAGAGGCCACGTTAAACATGTAAAGTTTAACTATATATTTATGTGCCAAGTACAAAAATTGAGATATACAAAAAAGAATGGAAAAGCTATTGAAGAAAAGCTGTAAGGAGGGTGCAAATTCATGCAACAAGTCCTTGATTTTAATACTTGTAATATACAAAGCAATCTATTAAGAATTCCAGGGGAAATGGACATACCTTGAGGATATCCTCATAAGTGAAATAAATAGGTCACAGATAGGTACATATCGCATCTTTTCTCTGGTATGAGAAAATGAAGATGTAAATAAGTCCTAGCATTGTATGTTATATATTGTGAAATAGAAAATGGTCAATGTAAAATAAGGTGAAAGGGGACAATGTTGAGATTGTAACAAAAAAGTAAGGAAACAAATTTTATGTATATGGGGGGTGGTAGGGTGGGTAGGGCTATGGGAAAAATTGAGAATTAAGTTGTGTCTTATACTGGTACAAATCCCCATTATGGAGTGCAATCATGATGTGTATATTTAATGTACCAATAAAGATTAAAAAAAAAAAGAAAAGAATTCCAGGGGAGAAAGAACAGCAGAATCTGCATTTGTCCATTTCTGTCTTTCATTGTTTTAGTCTTCTTTTGGAGAGAGATTTATAAACAACAG